>JAHKKF010521568.1:6445-17140 GCA_019740295.1 Labeo calbasu
ATAAATCACCATACTATGTTGTCTTTAATGTCAAATACTTACATTTACCCAAATACTTAAATTTACTTTAAATCAATATTTTAAACTGTTGTCAATAACAATAGACTGTTTAAAATTGTATCTAATTTATACATGTAAAAAACAGGAGCTCATAGGGATGCAACATTATGACAAAAAGCATTATTGTAGATTACTGCTCTTTATATGTTAATAAAAATTATAAGTATCAATATAGAAAACAATATAAAAATGTTTTTGTTTTGTGTCTGTGTTTGGGACATGTCACATTCCGGCTTCACAGACGCAGCGCAAGTTAAGCAAAAACTCCCGCTATAATCACTGAAGCTACAAAATTAATCTTTTATTTAACTGTGTTTATGAGGCACTCAACACAGTTTCTGTGTTTTCAGCGCTGACTAATCTAAGCGCCTCTGATTGGCCAATGCATTTCCAAGTTCAACAGAAACATGTTTGATTGGTTGTAAGGCTTAACGCTGCACTACAAAACGCATAAAAGCTGTTGCAGTGTCAGTGGTACACACAAGCGGTGCACAGGCCCGCATGCATGAAAAAAATAGGAAATGAGCTGTGTAAATAAGTTCAGACCACGTATTTGCGTACTGACATGGTTGACAGCTGTTATTGCACAATTACAATTTTAGATCAACAAACTGTAATTCTGTGTAAAATTTCCATTCAAACTGAGTGCAGAATTGTAGGCTATTCGCTGCCGTTTTTTAAAGCACAATCCAAAAATGTAACATTTTATTCACTGACGCTCTACAATCGGCTGCACTAAACCTGGCAGCGCATATACCTACTTGCCAGTAACCCGCCAAAATAAAAGCCTGCTAATTTTAGGTCTGAAAATAAAGTAAATTCATATTAAAAAAATATTATTATATAAATAAAATAATTGTATTTTTTATTTTAAAAACATAATAGTATTACCACATTTTATTTTATTTAGATCCAATGATATTATCGCTATTATTAATTGTATTTTATTTTTTAAGAGTTATTTGCAGTGTGAGGACCAAACCAAAACTCCAGGTACTCTTTCGAGAATCAGGCTTAAAAAAAAAAAAAAAAAAAAAGTATATGCAACCCTGATTATGGGGCACTTCTGTTCATTTTGGTGGCAAACCCTCATTAATTTTCAACTCTGCTCACCAGAATACAAATAGCTGAAATTTTTAAAAGACCAGAATAAAAAACAAGATACCTCCTTCAATACCAGGGCAAAAATCCATTCTAAAGGTTTTAAGTCATCTCTTTTACTGCAAAACAGAAAAATGATGACTGTATGCGTTACATAAAACACCAGCCAGACTGGGCTGTTTCTTAAGTCTACATAATCCAAATGTGACAAACAATGCAACACCTAATCACTCAAATATGAAACAACCCTGCTGAATTAAAATCAATTAAAAGCTTGGTCCATAAACTGACTTTAAAAGCAGCCTCTGCTCCTGCAGTTTAAAAAAAGAAAACAATATTTGAAGCCCTAGTTCATTTTAAAGCAATAGGAATTCCACTTGCATTTCTCATTTGACTCAAGTCTTAATTAACCTGGTGTACTGATTCTAGCAAACGCCATCTTGCTTTGCACCGTCTAGTCTTGCAGGTACAGTGTCCAACGGGGCTGTAAATGCGAGCGCTGGTTTGTTTCTGGATCACGTTCGGCTGTGGCCTCCATGCTTCAGTAATCTCATTAGGAGTCACTGCTTAAACCTGGCAGCTCTTAAGCTCCTTTCAAACATGTCTCTGTGCAGCACAGCTCCCATGAGCACCCAGGGGCTGCACGCATTACACCACCCACCCACCCACACTTGCCCGCCCGCTGGTCTGCAGATGGAAACACAGCAAATCCACTTGATAAAACAGTAACAAACAGCTCAGATAGGATTCCCCGACACCGCAGACGTCTGACAACATATTTGCTGCCACAGAATCCCAAATCAGACACATTTGGTTTTAGGTGACAACAAAAACACACTTTTAGAAAGAAGCTGAATTTCCAACCACAAAGGGTCGCACATATGGCCATGACTGTATATTTAAAACGCACATCCGTAGTAACTGCTCCTGTTCAAGGCATTTAAACATCTGAATAATAGATATTGCAATTCGCGGCTATCAACTCATCAACCATCAGTACGAGTACAGTACATTCAGGTCATTCCTACAAATTCAGCATAGAAGGTAACTGCCAACCAAATCATAAGGTCATTCAGTCAGAGTGTCTGCATATGGTGAAATAGGCACAGACTGAACGCAGCTGAAGACCTGGAATCAGGCCAGAAGGCTAATCTATAATTCGTTGATGTCTTCTGAAAAGGCAGCAAGTAGCACAATTCACTTTTAAAGGATGTCATTGATTTGACTAACAGCTTGGCAACAATGAAACACCTTGTCTTTTGTCAAAGCAGAAAGAGAGGCAGAGAATGAGAGAGAAAATGAGGTGGTTTTGGCTGTCTTATGAATCTTTTAATACCGTAAGTACAGGGCCAGCTACTTTTCACCTATACACAGACACACGCTCTTGACAGAATCATTCATGCTCAGAAATGTTAACCTCAGAGACCATGAAAATCTATTCATGTAACATCTTAAAAAAGAAAAAAAAAAAAAGTCACAAAAAAGGCATTAATCATTTTATGCCTACCATTTAAAGGTGATAATTTCACAAAAACAGTTTAATATGCAAATGACAACTGTAAGCCTCTGACCTACCAATAGATGAAAGTAGTGGAATTTGGGAAACCCATTTAAAAACATGTTTAACTACACAGTAACTTTTTTCTGTTTAGATGGCAAGCTTAAAGTAAAACAATATGCTTTAATATGAAATGTCAGCTATATGCAACACACACACACACACACACATTTTCTCAAGATGATAGAAAACTGATGAAGGCATCACTGTCACTTTCACTTTTGATAACGCATATCATGCATCTCACTTTTACATAAACAGCTGCTGTAAAATCTGCTGTTTTGAGTATCAATGGCAACTTACTCCTCCCTTAAACCAAACCCTTGTTTCTACTGTGGGGAGGAGGCACCTGGTTTGTATCAAGCGTTCCCTATGACCTTGTCTCTTATGGTCTAACCACTGCCCACAGAGCACGAGACACAAAGAGAGGAAGATAGCTGACTTACAAAGAAACATGCGCTCAAAAGACTGCAAGATGTAAACGGCACTAAAACACCCTTGAAATATAAACACATTAAGCTTGGAGAGCAAAACAATATTAGGGAGTAATTCATAATAAATAAATGCATAAACAGTGCTGCCTCTAAAGGTATATTTACACTGATAAATGCATACTTGAATAGAATTTACATTAGGAGTACACATTAAATCTTAATTTTAAATGCATGGAATTTGAACTGTGAGTGAAGTACTGTTGAATGACAGTGGTTGTGTTTGTTATGTAAGAGTAAGACAGAACTTTTATTTATTTATTTTTTTTTTAAGAAGTTAGAGGAAACAACTGAATAGACTTTCAGGACAACACCCATAACAGTGCAAGAGTTACACACAAACCACATGGTTCCCACAGTCTAGCCAGGGTAATCATGGGTAAATATAAGTAAATATAAGATAGAGGGTATCTTTGGAAAAATAAATAAATAAATAAAAATAATTCCAATTAAAACAGAATTGTGTTTATTACATAAAATATCTAGGTTAGGCTACAAAAACAAGTGTAAATGGAAAATGACTTAAGACTACCACACCTGAAATTGTAAATGATTTAATAAAATGTTATTTAAAATTGCCATTCTACCGGACTCAGTATTTCTGTGCAAAATAATTACTACTACTATCATTACATTAAGTCCTATATTTCGGTCTCACAGTTTCTTCAAGATAAACCGGGGTGGTGGGCTGCTGTGAAGACCTTTAATTTTCAGTTTGTATATACCTTCTCCTTTTTCTAAAATTAAGCAGTACAATGTTCATGTTCAGTGATTCTCAGAAAAGCGGAAGAGGCTAAAAGCACCATGAGCATCAAATGCGCTTCAGTCTGTGTAGTAAACGAAACCGCGTGTCTGGCTCATTCATTCAAAGAGACACGCAGAACATGCAGGATTCATATTTAAATAGTATTTTTGCAGCCTAATATTTCCAGACACTAGTCCATATAATGTTTTGATTTCAGTGTACTGACCTACTTTTGATTTATTCATCCAAAATTTGGCAAATTCCATGGCATTCCGCGTTATACAGTAAATTCCATTTTTATGACTGGATTCCGCAATTCCGCCCGTTTCCCGCATGGCGGAAATCATAGGGCCCTACAAATATACAAATTCCATGTGTAGAGCGAGTGAAATACAGAGCTCTACCCTAACCTGACCACAACCAGGAGGCCAGAACATGCTGGTCTTTTCAGCAAATCCCTGTATTATTCAGTACACTAGCAGTGAGCACCATATTATCATCCCTCAGACACATGGGCCTATAATAGCAGGACAGCGAGCCCTGCCCCTTAGTGTAGAGCTGCTCCCTACAGCCACAGGTTCCTATGCAGGAGTCATTAGATCAGCTGTAGGGTCATTAAACAGAGAGATTAATGTCTGCTCAACCATTGGCCCCAGGGGATTGAGCCAGACCAGGGAAGAGCCAGAGCCGTGCGCTACAGGAGCCTCTTCTCTTTCTTCCTGCTTATTTTCTCTGTTGTCTCCTTCCCTCCATCTCCATCTTTCTTTATTTCTCTCTAGCTCATCTTCTTCCTCTGCTGTAATCTGTCTTCCCTCTCTCTATATGCACCTCCATCCTTTTCTCTTCTCCTCGTGCCCTTGGCTTTCCTTTCTTTCTCTCTTGCTCTCGTTTGTTCTTTTTCTCTGAATTTGAGAGCAGAGCCTTACAAGGACCGGAGAGCTTCAATTACTAATTAATGACTATTTCCAAAGATGACAGGAGAGCACAGCAAGAAAAGAGAAGCATAAAGATGGAGGGAAGAGAAGACAGGGCTCCCCCTCTTCCCTGGTTTGGGGAATTAAGTACAAAAGCCAATGCATCATCAGGACAGGGTGAACAAGTCTGACACCATAGTTACAGCAGCGCAGACACAACAAACAGCACTAACTGAAAATGAAAGTGCATTTCAGAGACAGACTAATGGGAACAATAATCATCAATACCGATTACAGCAAATATCACTTATGACATTTCTACCAGTTCTTACATGACCATATTTAATAAATTATGAAACTTAACACTTCTAATCTGACATCAAATTAAAATAAATGTAGTTAGGATTCGGTTAGTTTACTTAAGCTGCCACTCATTAGTTTGAGGTTAGCAAGGTTTTTTTTTTTAAAGAAATGAATACTGAATTAATTCAACAAAGACGCAATAATTGTGCATCTATAAATGACATAATAAATACATATTATTGTAAATATTTCTTAAATATATACATGAATGTGCTTGTATTTATATTTGCATAATAATTACACACAGTACACGCATATTAGGCAAACTCAAACTTTTATTTTGTATGCGATTAATCGTGATTAATCGTTTGCCAGCCCTAAAAATAATAAGGAATAACTGACAACAGGCTGCTGAATTATTAGGAAATAACACACATGCACCCTAGTAAAAAAAGTAGTAGATTTAAACTGCATTTATTTTATATAAGTATAGTTCAAGTCTATTAACATAATTACTGATATAGCGCTTGAGAATTACTGATATAAAAATTGCAATTAAACTTTATTTAGAGTACTACTTGTGCACAACGCACATTTCTAAATATCAAGCATAAAATATGTTTTAATGTCACAAATGATGAAGATCGTATGAGCTTTAAGTTTTATTGGTATTTAATTGCAAATTAAAGTGAACCTAATGTATACTTACAATTGTTCCACTTTTGCACAACCAAATATACTTAAGCTTATCTTTAGTTGGACTTCAGCACTACTTCCGCACAATTAAATTGCATTAAAAGTACAAAATTAGTTGTTTCAATTTAGCAGTACAATTTCAGGGTATTTTATTAAGTACATAATATGAAGTTGCATTCGTAGTATACTTAGCATGAAATAAACGCATTTTAAATACAATTCAGTGTATTTATTTTTCACCAGAGCAAGGTGGTGATGCAGCCATGGCGTGAAGCAGAGTTACACCTCGGTTGTGCATTATTTTCCAATAATTCAACAGACCAGAGTCAAATATTCCGGTTATACTATGGTTACCACACCTCAAATATTGTTCAGATGTTGTATTTAAAGGTGGAGTATGTGCTTTCCATACATAATAAAATGCAAATTTGTGGCAAAGACATTGACAATGTGTCATTTATCATTTTATTTGCTATATTCATTTATGTGGTCAGTGCTTTTGTGGGTTTTGGTTCTTTTGCTGTAAGCTGTAACGACTTTTGAAATAAATCGTTTGGCAAAATAATGCCTGAAATTACTTTAGCCGTGAGTTTCTCTGAAAATAACTGCACACCTTAAAACATTTGTCAACCAATCACATTCAAGCATTTAAAAGCCCTGCAATATATGACCCTGCAGTATATTGGATGACAAGAGGGTGAGTAAATTATCTTCTCAAACTTCTTCTTTAAAGAATCCTTAAAAAAAAAAAATAAATAAATAAATAAAAAAGTTGAAACATTATCTAAGTATTACCAAAAATTTTGTACTTTCCCTACTGAAAAATCCTTCTCATCGACTGTCCAAAAACCACCATGATCAGGTTTAAACCAGGTTCCTTCCTGCTAAAAGGGACAGATAATCATTGATCCATTTCACATGTCTGCAGGTCTTGACCATTAAGCAAAACACAAGCTACTTTCAAGCACAATGTAAACTGATGTTTGCAAGCATTACCGGTAAGGGCATAAAATAGATTGTTATTGACAACAGCAATTGCACATTTCAACAGAAACAACCAAAGCCCCGCATTACAGAAATAACACACAGTCTTGCAACAAAGCCCTTAACCTGTCAAACGGCACAACAAGATTAACGGGGAAAAATACAAATCAGACCTCACACATGCGGCGAGAAGAACAAAGAGGAGCTTTGCACGTTATGCCGCGCGGCAAACCACCAGCAGTGTAAATCAACCCAAATCTTTCTCCTCCAATAAAACAAATGAAATAACACCAATTTCAGGTGACCTAGAAATGTCTTTTTATTACCAAACAGAATGTGTTTGTACAAAACCCATGCTGTTTTCTGGTAGGCATCTGGCACAATGTGTGATCGTCTGATCACGTTGCTCGACTGTTATGGTATCTGAAGTCTGTTTAAAACTGAGGAAGCGGCGGAAGGTCGGGGGAAATTGAGAATGACAACAACGCACCTTCTGAAGCAAAGGAACTTGTATTATTTCCTTTTGTATCTGACATCATTTCCTGTTGGAGGCTAAGCTCTCCGGCCACAGGTCAAATGTCGAAGCGAGCCGAGGGTTTACAAATGGCCTTCCTGGGATGATCTCACTCACAACCGCCCCTATGGTCCTCAGACACGCAGTGATGTCAGGGAAAGGCAGCAGCAGACATCATCTCCTCCAGCGCACTCAGTTCTCTCTGTGTCGATGGGATCCAACATGTTTTCAAAGAACCTTTTCTCTGAGCAGCTCAGCTCTGTGGCCCGAGGGTTCACACTACACACAGCTTGCCAATAGAAGATTCCTGCTCTTAAATACGCAGCTCATGTGTCTGACAAACAGCTCCAGTCAAGCCACAAGCACACTACCAGTGTGCCTAAGAGTCATGGCCTACGTGACACCCGGACAAATACTAAATAAAGTGTGTTCATCACAACTTCTGTCATTATGTTGGTGGGAGACTTTGAGAGGCCAATCTGTAATTACTGCGACTGACGGGCTCTCTGTGTACTTGGCTTACTGCTCAGACTAACACTTGCACACAAGGTGCAGTGTGTAATTTCTATACTACACGGCACAGTGAGTTTTATAGCGACCCCACACAGCAAAAACTTAAGACTGACTCAAATAAATAAAAACAAAAAAAGGGAATAACACCAATAATAAAATTTGGTAGTGAAGAAATAATACGGCTGGGTTTTGACACAAATTTCACAACTCGATTTCTGATTTGATATTAAGTACTTTGTTTTTTTTTTTAAATCAGGTACAGTACACGCAAAATTTTCTCAAGGGGAAAAAAAAACTAATGCTGTAAAATATATAATAATATGATATATAAAATATATAATGTATAAATATAGATTTTTTTTATAATAACTACAACTCAAATTCATTTATTTGAACTATAAACATTTACATGGTGGCTTACATAAAGACTTTAAACAGAAGAAAAGTAAAATTACATTTAATATGTTATATGGTGCATTTATTTAGCAAAATGCTCCTCTCTAGAGTTCATTTTTCTAGCTGACTAATGAGTTCTGAGGTGAATGTAACTTTACGTGACATTGTTTACAAACTGTTATTGAAGTCTTTCCACGGCTGAAACACTCACTAAACGATTACATGAAACAAGACACGGATTTCAGTAAGTTGTAGCCCTTTAAACATACCTCCGGATGTTTATTTATGTTTATTTTGTGCTGAAACTGGTATTAAAGTGGAGGAGATGCGCTTTGCGCAGCCACTTCTCTTAAAACTGATAGCCACTCTACATTGAACAGTGCCAAAACTGCATTTATTGTTGGAATACTATGGTAATAAAATGTAAGCATTTTAAATCTGAAGACTTTGTTTCATATCAAAAGTAACAAAGCATAAAGCTTATTATCATTTCGGAAAAATGAGAATTTAAAAAAAAAATTTTTTTTTTTACGCACCCCTTAGTGATAAGTAAAATTTGTCTGTAAAAGACAAATAAATAAATAAAAACAAACTTGGCAGGAAACCCATTTCAAACATTTTTTTAGATCCACTAGTGCCTCATAAAACACACTTCATCTGTGACAAATTTCTGTATCATGTCACATGTCACATGTTGAAAGCCAAGTTAATGAAAGACAACACTGTTAGTAAAGACTGCACTCTCCTTTTTCCTCAAATAATAAATAAGTAATTTTTTTAAAAAAGTCAGTATATTAATTTTGTAGCCTGAAAGCCCGTCAGCCTTCAGCATAATGGGTATCACCAGCAGCTGTCTTTGAGCTATGCGGTAAACAGGTAGCCCTCGCGAAAAAACCCAGAGGAGGGAGAGAGGGAGAACAGGGGAGAGAACGGGAAGAAAAAGAAAGGTAGAGAGAAGCTGCCAGCACAACTCGCACCACAGGGAGACTGGCAGACGGGGGAGGGAGCGAGAGAGTGTAGCAGACGAGTGTCAGAGGAGGAAAAATGAGGAAGAAATGAGCCCTACAGCAATTACCCTTACAGACAGACTACAGCTCCTTAATTTCTATGCAAAAAAGATCAGAGAGAGAGGAAAGGGAAAAAAAGAGAAGGAGGGAAGCAAAAGGGAGAGAGAGGAAAAGCAGAGGGGAGGGAGAGAAAGAGACAGAAAGGAGGAGGGAAAAAAGACCTTATTCATGTCTCGTTCTGTGGATGCCCCTGGATAGAACCGACATCAGCAAGCGCCACCGACGGGAACAGAGAGCAGGAAGGGGGAGGGGAGGCGATCGGACATTTACATAAAAATAGAGGGCCGTGGTCTACCGAGGAGATGCTCATTTACTCCAATGGCAGTTCGGTTATTCCAGATCATTCCATCACAGAGCAAGTGGAGCGCCGGGATTGGTTCTCTCCCGTGTTCCATTCAGAGTCGGGTAAAGTTGCCTCTCGAACATCAGCCAAATGGCCTCCTGTCTCATTACATCTCCCAAACAGCACTCCGTGTTTTCTTCCACTCGCTCGGTGATTAAATACGAGGCTTCAGAAGATCCGTCAACTTCTTCCTTCACTTGCTTTTCCCTTGGGATGCGAGTGATTAGTTAGCAGACAGGAATGGCACTTGCTGCAAAATTTTAAGACTTTAACAAGCTGTAGATCTGACGAGGGGGTAAACTACGAGAGGGAACAAACATGGACGAATAAACATGTGGAGACATCAATATCAGAGCTGAAACAGTCCCAGACAAAGCCTCCGAGTTACACTGTTGTATTAACATCCAATCAGAAGTGGGTAAAGCTGAATACAGGTGTAAATTGTATAAAACATTAGTGGATCACATTATTGAAACCACAGTCAAAGTAAGTAAAAAATAAAAATAAAAAAATATCACGCACCCACACTGCAGATCTGAACAGATTGATTACTCCACGTTAAGTTCAGTTAACATACAGTCAAACCAAAAATTATTCAGACACCAAATATAATATCTGAGATTTTTTTACTAGTAGATGCAGGACACTGTAGTTCATTTATGTAAGTGAGGACACCAAAATAAAGTAACTGTTCACATTTTATACCCAAAAATTCTACAGTGGACTTCAGGATTTTACTCCATATGGTGGACTTCAATGGTGCCTGCAAGTTTGAACTTCCAAAATGCAGTTTAAATGCAGCTTCAAAGAGCTCTAAATGATCCCAGCCAAGGAAGACGAACCTCAAGTGCTCATCTTGTCTAGCTCTGCATGAACTCTGTGTATTCCGGTTCAAGACAGTTGCGGTATTTCGAAAAACTTATTTTCTCCTCCAACTTCAAAACTGTCCTACATCGTGGCAGAAGAACCGACCCAGTGATTACAAACTGAACATGCAAAGAAGATCAAAC
>JAHKKF010521569.1:0-49415 GCA_019740295.1 Labeo calbasu
GTTTTGATGCCGGAGCAGGGATGTAAGTTAGACAAGAATTGAGCGATTGAGGTGTTGTGTTGCTGGATGTAATAATGAACTTAGTGGTCGTCATTTACCCCCGACATCTGAGCTGCTGAAGATGGATTATGTTTGTTTGTGAAGGGAATGCGCCTCCCGATCTACATATATCCGTCTATGTTCATTCATGATCCAGCTTCACTTACAGCAGAAGTGAATATAAGTTTTTTTTTTTAATGAATCTTTGCTTTTCCTTTTCAGAATTTTCAGGAAGATTGAAACTAAAAGGCAATGCTTGCCAACAATATTGGATCCGGCAGTAAAGTTCTACCACACAAGTGTGAGTAACTTTATTATGTGGTCACTAATGCTTTCTCTGTTATTACAGATCATTTGATATGTACTGAATATTTATGCGTTTTTAACCTAAATCACAGCAACGTCCATCCATGAAGGATGTTATACATACACAACTGCTAGCCAGTCATGGCAGTGGGTTTTTACTTTCGAGTCTACAATCTGCCACTCCTATTCAAACAGAGCATTCGGATGAGAGGGGTCAAAACAGGACAGCCTTTTACTTCTAAATTACGATGATTTTTTGATGTAAAAATCTTGATAACTTTATTAAGTGGACCTCAGAAAACCCCTTTAAAACTGGATTCCAAAAAAGAAGTATTTTAATAAACTTAAAATATTAGGGTTTAGCCAATTGCCATTATGAAATCAACATTAGCAGCTAATGTATCTTTACAGCAACAAATTGAACACCAGAGTTATGAATCCTGAATTTTAAGCAATTGTTTCTGAAGACAATAAAAAGAGTATATGTATTCTCTTCTTAAATGTTGGAATAATAAAAATATTAGCACTGGAAAACATAAGGAAAACAAATAAACATAAATGTTTACATATAGTCCACAAGAGAAAATAATAGTTGAATTTATAAAAATGACCCTGTTCAAAAGTTTACATACTATGTTGGTACCTGAGTGATCCACAGCTGTTTTTTTTTTTTTGTTTTGTTTAGTGATACGTTCACAAGTCCCTTGTTTGTCCTGAACAGTTAAACTGCCCACTGTTTTTCAGAAAAGTCCTTTAGGTCACACATATTCTTTGATTTTTCTATGTTCGAACCCCTTTCAACAATGACTGTATGATTTTGAGATCCATCTTTTCACATTGAGGACAACTGAGGGATTCATACACAACAGTTACAAACATTTCAAACGGTCACTGGTGCTCCAGAAGGAAAAATGATTAAAAGCCAGGGGTCTAAACTTCTGAAAAGAATAAGGATGTATACATTTTTCTTATTTTGCCTAAATATCATATATATTTTTATATAATTCTTTTTTAGTACTGCCCTTCAGAAGAAAAAAGTTAAATTTACCCTAATATTTAAATTCAGAAAGTTTCACTCCCAGCTCTTAATGCATTGTTTCCTTCAGAGGCATCAGTGAGCAAAAAATTGGAACCTGCACTCCACATTATTACCACTAGAGGTCATTCTCACCTCTGTTTTGTTGTGAAACAAATCTGTGAGGAATAAAGACTGTCAAAATCAGACAAAAGTTGAACTGAAAAAATAACACACACTGACTGAATTATTGCTTTGTGACAACAGATTCCTGGGTGATCGATATTCAAAGTCTTTAGTACCATATTCTAGTGTAGCATCTGAGATTGTATAAACTGACTAGAAAAAGTGAGACAACCATCTGATTTTGTACTTTTTTTTTTTTTTTTTTAAAGAAAAAAGAAAACCAAACAGAGGGAACAAATAGTTCACATACTCTATTAATGGACCAAACTTACCATAAAGCACAAATATGACAAGCATTATAATGTTGTCAACTGACTTTATTTATACACATATTTGTTCTGCAAAATGCCATCACAGCAATCCAGGAAAAAAGAAAAAAAAAAAATCTAATTTCTAAATCAAATAACCCTTAACCAAGTTAATCAACAAATAAAAGATTAGTTGAATAATAAACAGAAAAATAAATACAAAACAGCATCGTCTTTGATATGGAAATATAATTTTCACATTCTCATCTCTTCAGAGCTCTGCGAGGATCCCGTCCATTGGTGATGGTGACAGTGGGTTTTGATCCATGTCCTCCACCTGGAATTGGAGAAGCACCGCTGTTGTTCCAATGACTGCGGTTCAAATGACGTCCACCTGCACCAAAGGAGGGCTCTCGGGGGACAGGAGAAGGGGAAAACACAGCACAGCCATTTGCTGTGACAGGTAGAGAGGATGGTCAATCTGACAATCTGATGCCAAATATACACTGTAAAGGTGGCACAAAAGTGATTCTGAAGCGGCATTTAGATGCGTTTACACATTTGATGCTGCTAAGAGGTGTTATAAATGAATTTATACAGCAACAATTGAATTTTGTGCAGGCACAGAGCAGCCATTTCTGATACTTCTGAGGCAGTAACAAAGCTGCTCATTTTCAAACTTTATTTACAGAAACTAGAATAATATAATAATAATAATAATAATAATAATAATAATAATTATATATTATTTATATATATATTTACTAATTCAGTAACTGAAAGTTCCTCTGGGTTTTGTTTTCATCATTTAAATTATTCAAGTGCTTTCTAGTCATGGTTTTTAATTTAATTTTTTACAATTTTCTCACAATGAATTTTACACTATAATTTTACAACTAAGATTCTTAAATAAAAAATACAGTTTTAAAGGAACAAATTAAAATAAGAAATATGATTTTAGCTTACGTCTTCACTTCTAGGTGTTAGTTGATCCTAAACCTTGTTTTGTCTTACTGTACAGTGTATTATTTTTAGGCCATCTTGTGGCCCCCTCAGAACTATGCTGAGGCCTCCTGGTGGAGAACTACTGTATTACTGGGATAGCAACAGAAATGTTCCATTAAACTGTATCATTTGCAACAAATATTCCCTTTGTCAAAAAAATCAAGCTTCTAAGAGTTCAACCTGTAGGTCCAGCAGGAAGCCCAAGATTCGGGATACTAGGAGTGCTGCTATGAGCTTCTGTTTTTACCTGTTAAGAGATAAAATAGACACTCATTATGTGCTCATACTATTCATGCCCTCTAAGCAGTATTTTTGCACTCACGTGGGTGTTGTTTATTTGGTTCATTTTAGCCAGCACCTCTGGGTTGGGCTCACTGAAATTTGGCACCTCTGAGAAAATCATACAAAACCTTCGATAGATGCAAGAATGTGCTGGTTATTGTCATTATCGCTTCAGTGTCAAAAAACTTAAGTTTAATCAGCTGTGAAGTCTTACTCTCCGATCTTCTGAAGGTCCCCTGTTCTTCCAATATACAGTGTAAGACAGCCTTTGAAGAGAGATGCATATCTGAAATCAAATATGTACACCAACAAGATTATAAAGAACAAATAAAAATAAGCACATAATTATCAGGATTAATAAGATTATCAATAATAAACTGTCACCCTCGATTGAGTCGTATGATGTCTCCTGTTTGTATCAGGCTTCCCACCTCGTCCCACACTGATATTGTAATACTTCCGGTCCTGTCAGCTACTTTACATGAACGCACTTCGTGCCCATCCTTTGTCTTGGATACACGACCTGACACATTTTGTTAAAGAAGCACAAAGATGGAGCACACTTGAAAAGTAGGTCAGCTGGTAGGAGGAATTATTAGTTATCAAACTAATTTCCGATTTCCGTGAATCGGTTCTTTCAGTTGGTTTCAAGTACCGGTTCAATTTTTTTCCCCTTTTTTTAATGCACTGCCATCAAAGGTTTAGTATCAGTAAGCTTTGTAATGTCTCTTATGCTCATCATATAAAATAAATTTCCATTTATTTGATCAAAATACAGAAAAGTACTGAAGTACTATGTTAATACTTTAACATATAATGTATTTATATGATGCAAAGCTGAACAGACTTCACTGTGACACATTCCTTCAGAAATCATTGTAATATGCTAATTTATTATCAATGTCGTAAACAGTTGTGCTGCTTAATATATATATATATATATTGGAACCTGTGATACTTTTTTTTCAGGATTCTTTAATGAATATAAAGTTTAAAAGAACAGCATTTATTCAAAATAGAAATCATTTTTTAACAAAGTCTTTACCATCACTTAAAAAAAAAAAAATCAATTTAACACATCCTTGCTGAATAAAAGTATTAATTTCTTTCAAACAAACAAACAAAAAAAATTTACCGACCCCAAACTTTGAACAGTAGTGTATATTGCTACAAAAGATCAGGTAAGTGCTGTTTTAAAGTTTTACTTGTCAAAGAATTCTGAAAATAAATACAAAAAGATTAAGCAGCACAACTGTTTTCAAGGATCATGTGACACTGAAGACTGATAATGATGCTGAAAAAACAGCTTTGCATCACAGGAAAAAAAAAATCATATTAAATTATATTAATTTATATATTATATTATATTCCACAATATTATCGTTTTTTTGAACAATTATTTTTAATCAAGTAAACGCAGTCTTGATGAGCAGAAACGACTTCTTCTTCTTCAAAAAATTAAATCTTACTGATCCCAAATTTTTGAACAGCAGTTCACCCCGTGGTAAACTTAGCTTAGGCCTGCTAAAGGTAATTTACATATACATATAGGTTACATTTACATATACATGTCGTCATTTAGCAGACTTTATTTTTTTTCAAAGTGACTTAACTGCCATTTTGGAAGCTTATTCTTTGTCGGGGAGTTGCTGACTCTATCGTCAACCGCACGAGTCGATTCAGTTCGATTCATGAACCAGTTCAACCGATTCATAGAAAAGATCAAACTTATAAGCTTCATGCTCGCTACTGAAAAATATTGTTGGCTTATCCCTTTTTTGTTTCGGTTATAGAACGGAACAACAAAGACTTAAAGGTTTGTAAGATATTGTTCTAATATTAGTTGTCGTATAAATGCTTAAAATTGTTTGTGTACAATTTGGCGTTTTTAAAATGAGGTTAGCAAGCAATCGTGTAGGCCGCGTTTGGTTGAGAAAATGCAAATGTTTACCACGCAAGTTAGACTTACCAGTTTCCAGGACGATGAAAACCAAATTAATGTTTTTTAACCCAGGTTTAAGGTCTTTAATCAGACACACATTTTCGTTTGATGTGTTTGCCATTCTAAAACAGAAAAAAGAAAATTCAGTATTTTTCTGCCAACTGCCAACCACCACAAACCGCGTTGTGTTTAATGACTGAGTCAGGCATCTATATAGGCTACCCCGATTAATTTTTAAGGAATTTCGCACGGAAAACTTCCCCTTGAATTAAAACACATCAACTTACCCCATATTAGGAAAGAAAGGAAAACAAACGTGAACATTTTCTGGTAAGAATGAAACATGTTCACAACAGTTCGAGCATTTAGTGTGACAAAAGATTTTTCAGAAAGAGATAATTGTCAAAAACAAATCTCGTCACGAACAGGATTCGAACCTGTGCGGGGAAACCCCATTGGATTTCGAGTCCAACGCCTTAACCTCTCGGCCACCGTGACTCTATGGTGCATACGTGTGAAAACAGCCCCATCTATTGATCAATATCAAAAATGCGATTTTAGTGAGGAAGTAAACGTCTTTTTTTTTGTTTTGTATGGTGGCTGAATTAAATAAAATATAGAAAATGTAAAAGATTAAACTGTTTTTGAGGCGAAGCTCGTATTTAGAATCCCTCTTGTGTCATCAATTCAATTCAAATAAACAAACAGAAGACAAAATTAAGTATTTGGAAATTATAAAGCACTGTATTCGATAGAATAGCCAAATGAAATTCCCCGAAAGATGATTTAACTATAAATTTGACTCTCATATAAGCATTGACATCGCTTGCTTTGTTTTCTTCCGTTTTACTTGTGTCATCATAACGCCAGATGGCGCTATTGCCTAAGGAGTTTGTCATAGAGGGTGTGATTTTATTTAACCAGTCTTCACGTTGAAACATGGTGCAAGAGATTACACAAGTCTGACCTTGACATAAAAAACGTAGTTAATATGAATGTTCTGAAACAGATATCCTAAAATGCACTGACAAGGACGTTATAAATCAACAAGTTACTATGAAAATGCAGGTAAGAAGCATTTGTCATTGCTGATGTGTTTGTAGCGCCACTTAATAACTCAAGTCATTCTCACATTAGACGCTTATATATTGATGTACGTAGAATTGACTGGGCATGTAATGTTTAAAAACGTATTGACCTTGAGATCAAAGTAGATTAAAGTCTATTTCTGTCAGTTGAAAAAGAATAGCTTAAAAAAGCATACTAAAGATTACAAGGAACAAGATAGACACAAAAAGGCATGGTCCAACATTTTTATTTATTTGCATTAAAAGAATATTTTGAACAGAGCGTGCTTCAATAACGACTTGGTAAACAGGTCTCTGCTGTAACTGAGCTTTTTCTTTGGCGTGAATCGTAATGTTTTTAAACATGATAACCAAGACAACGTATACCTCTCTAATATATTATAAAGTCATTGACGCAATTAACATCTTAAAGGATATGCAAATAAGGATTAGGGATTACAAGCATCAGCAAGAATTAAAGTTTGTTATATTTTTAAAGACTCAAAAGAAGTAAAACCCTCATCCCTTTTCACATCTGAAAGAGACATCCACCCAAAGCAAAGATACACACTTTAATGTTTTTGTTCAGCACTGGAATACTGAAATTAATAATATGCTCTAATTACTTGCGTTGTGCAGGAAGCAACAATTTATATCACAAACATAAAATAAATTTCGACTGACTTAAATGTTACTGTGTTTATATTATGGACCAAAATTTCAGGTAAAAGGAACTCTCATTGCTCATTTGTCAGTGCTGTCCATCACTTTTTACTTGATCTGCTAACAGCACAGTTTTATTTCTGGGTTTGCATGATAGCTGTGCTGAAGTGTGCACAAACATCAGAAAATGATATTTATTCTAAAATGATGAGGGTATTTGCCTTTGTTAGTCAGTTCTCACATTTCAAAACTTCACTTCACACTCCACACTTCTTTTTTGTACTTTGTACTTTTTCAGATCTCCACACTTCTCTGGCTTATTTGCCTCCAACTGGGCTGATCGTCTCCTTCATCACTTTCAGAAATATGCCTGTAATCTAAACTGGCCTCACAGTGCCTGTTTCTCAGCCAGCATCATGCCAACGGGTGCTTGAGAAATGGTCTCTGAAAAGAGCCGCATATCAAATACAGGAATGCTTTCTGACTAGGGTCTGAGACATATGTGAAGCTCAGGGAAGACCAGGATCCCCCATGTAAACTGCTTTCCAGGTTCAAAGAAAATGTATAGCATGGTGTGGTGTGTGAAAAAGCGTATCTAAATGTTATTAGTCACTATAAAGCAAAATTCTAGAATTCAGAAATTATATTTTTTTTAGTTTAGGACAGTACACTTCCCAACTAGCTTTCTCACATCTTTTGGTCTCTGTATTTATGAGTTCACAGTATACATAGTGTGACTAGATTAAAACCAAAATGCAAATTGAGTACGTTACACATTTCCGACAAAGACATAGTACATGGCAGTATATATGTACTGTTTAATCTCAAAAACAAAACCAAATTGGACCAAGATTGGAAATAATCTAGGTTGCATGAAATCAATATCACTTTCAGCTGTGCACAGGCTGTTCCAGAAGAAATGAATTGGATGAAAACCAAGCTATTGTTAAAAAAGTGTCCATGGGATAGATGGAGTGCACTTGGCATCCGTTGAGTCCCTTGGCTGTTAGCGGTTTGTTTTCCTTTGCCAACCTTCTCAGCTGACAGGTAGGCACCACCAGAGGCAGACAGAGTGTGCAGTAATACCAGCTGGAATGGGTTTCTCACAAGCGGAAGGACTGTAACAGACTGTTGGATTAGACTGCTTTCACATTCATTTCTGCTGAAAGACTAGGGACAAGAGCGATATGGGATTTTTAAGCAAATGTCATATAGTTCATGAATTTTGCCTTTGAATAGCCTGTATTGTAAGTCTGTATTCTTTGAGGACAGGGCAGATGTCTGGGTTCATGGCAGGGATGGCTGGCACTGATAAGGGAGAGAGTGTTTTCTCATCTTAGGAGGGTGTCCTGGGGCTGGATTGGAGGGTCAGGACATTAGGATGTTTGTCCTACAGCAACACCCTCTGCTTGGCCTGCAGCTTCTGCTAGAAGGCTGTCTTCACTCTGCCCTCTTTCTCTTGCCTTTTCCTCTTCTCCTTCCTCTTCATCCTCTCCCTGTAAGGCGTTGTGGGACATCTCTATCTGGGAGACGTCCTGGGGCAGGGTCGCAGAAAGAGCATACTCCTCGCTTACATCTTCTGTGATGGACAGCTCAACCTCGGCCGTGCCATTCAGGATGTTAGACACCTCCTCTTTCTCCATTGCTTCCACGGCTGCTTTTACTTCCTCTTGTGCTGGTGCAAGTTGGGAGTGGACCTCTTTGAATGACAGGTCTTCAGTTGGACTCTCAATCGGAGCCAGTTCGATGGAGGCAACGGCGCTCTCAGATTGAGCTGAGGCCTCAGCCTCTGGTTCGGCGTCACCACTGCGGTTCTTCTTGATGTTGAAGGTGAGAGGAGAGACCTTGAAAGAGGAGCTCTTGGCACTGGGGTTCTTCTGGTGGTTCGGTGTCAGACTCTTCTTAATTTTCTCACGCTTCTCTGGGGACACAATCTTGGTGCTGATCTTGTTCATCTTCTTCTCGATGTTCTGCCTGGAGAAAGCTTTCTTCAGGCTGTCTACTTTCTTGAGACTGGAGCGCTTGATCTTCTCAGCTCGAGATTTTTCAACTCTGCTTTCACTCTCGAGGTCCAAAGCGGCCAAAATTTCATCCTCGTCGTCTTCTGGTACCTGCTCCTCGTCCGAGGAGAGGGCGATGGTCTGAAGGCCCTCCTCTTGAGAACGGTTGGCATCAATGGGTGGGGTCTCCTCCTCCACTTCAGGTAATGGTTCAGATTCCTTCACAAAGACACTTGAAGGGATTTCATTTTCCTCCTGCACAACAAAAAATGAAAAAGATTTAATAAACGATTCAGTTCACATATAGCATTTTCACACCACATATGATTGCTCTTAATACGCATTTCTGACAATATTGGTGCTCAGAATTTTTAGATGGCATTTTTAGCTTGGCAGTGGTTTCCCCACTTCCGAATGCCATAGAGGAATCCAAGTCATTGTCGAAATTGCTGCCTGCAAGATTTGTGTTTGGTTGTCCAGACAACTGGAGTGTAAGAATTCTGATGATACATAGAGCAGTCATGTGTTTGTGGGAAATATCTTGCAATAGTTTCTACATAACATCATACTCTATTAATGCCTTTTAGAAGGTCTTGAGATAATCAGCATGCCCTTTAGAAAAGGGTAAAGGCATTCGGCACCAGTAGTCTTGTGGGCAGTATGCTGACATATAGTGCCTTGTGCTACGGGTGTCCCAAGTTTGAATCCCAGCTCGAGGACCCTTCCTGATCCCGCTACCCTATCTCTCTCCCACTTTGCTTCGTGTCAGCTCTGATCTTTCCTGTCGTCATAAAGGTGAAAATGTAAAAAAGAAATATTAAAGAAAGGGGCTTTATGGTGAGGTCCATAGCTTAGAACATGTGTGCCTAAACTCGGTCCTGGAGGGCCAGTGTCCTGCAGAGTTTAGCTCCAACTTGCCTCAACACACGTGCAGGAAAGTTTCTAGTATGCCTAGCAAGAGCTTGATTAGCTGGTTCAGGTGTGTCTAATTGGGGTTGGAGCTAAACTCTGCAGAACACCAGCCCTCCAGGACAGAGTTTAGGCAATGTCTCTGGTACTCTGAAACGTCTCTAAAAGGTCTCTAAAAGCCAGAGATCACGGAAAATCATTGTGGAAAAACAAAACTACTTAAAATGTACAACAAGGCACCTTCAGCCAGAGATTTATCTATGGTGCAGAAGCCAGTATGAATGGGTTTAGAAGTACAGCCTGCTGTGAAAGAAACGTCACCACACCTTGAACTTTTCTAATAGTTTCCAGAATTTGTCTTTTAAAAGATTATACAGTGTCGCAAACATCGTCAAGGTCATTCCGCTCAGCTTGTAATATGAATTACTATATGCAGTGAAGATGGGTAGTGTGGATGCATGCTTTTTTAAATGACACAATGGGACAAGAACATCTGTTGTGAGAAACATTGTGTACTGACCCTCTTTTCCCTTCTGGAGACAATCATAAAGGCTGAAGAATAGTGAGACGATAGGAAGGAAGGCCAGGCATGACCCTACACAACTCATATCAGAGTTTCCACTGTGTTTTGGAGGACATCCAGGACAGAAAGAGAGGGAGAGCAGGGCAAGTGGAAAAAGAGAGAAAGCAGAAAGTAGGGAAGTCTGGTGTAAAGCTTTGAAAGGGAGTAGAATGAGGGTCAGGAAGCATTTGGGGTGGAGTGCAGCAATAGGGACACCTGGACAGAAGCCATATTTGCCCCCCACCCATCAGAAAGTTCCACGGCATTTCAGAAATGCGCAGGAGAGCCTGAGAGCCTCTCTCTTAGCGATAAGGCTCTAAATTCTGATACGGATGAGGTCATGTCACGTAGGAAACCTCCCAGTTAATCACTTTAACCATACTGCTTTCCTACAGTCTGAAATGTAAGCACACACAAGCGTGTATGAATGCAAATACCCCCATATTTGGGAATATATGTTCTCTTAGGAGTCAATTATGAAGGAGACATTATTGCGCTATTAAGTAGTTTTTCTCATGTAAACTACACTGTTGCTTGTTTCTCAGTATAAACGCCATCATGGACATTATTGAGATTTGTTTAAATGATCATTTAAGACTCTCTTTTTCTCTATCAGGTTCTGTTTTATTCTTTCTATCAACCGCCAAAGCACACACACAAAATTGAGATATAATAAGCAGCGAAGGATACATCTAAGCTGCCTTTGAAAAACAGATGAAGGTACCTTAGTAGAATGTTACGCGCAAACATTGAATAAGAACATGCCTTGATGCTTCTTATCTCATTATACTGCCTGTAAAGGGCCTTAATGTTCATGATAGAAAGGTTGTGATCCCCTCTGAATCCCCTGTTGTAACTATGGCCTCTGAAGCGCTCTGTGCGAGGGAATGCGGGTTTGGCCTGTCAAAGTGGAGGAATAGGTTTAACCTAACAGAAGAGAACTAACAAAAAGGATGCATAATGACTGACGGTAATCC
This sequence comes from Labeo calbasu, assembly GCA_019740295.1. NCBI lineage: Eukaryota > Metazoa > Chordata > Actinopteri > Cypriniformes > Cyprinidae > Labeo > Labeo calbasu. The sequence continues at coordinate 11,202 of JAHKKF010521569.1, forward strand.
CTGTGGATATACGCAATGCGCTAAATCAGGGGTGAAATACCGCTTTTGGGATTTACCAGATCTGTCCACCCACGAAAGAGCTTTGCTTTGGACTGCAAATATGGATCAAAGGTATTGGTATGATATTGCTGGCATGGGTTGAGGATGAATCGGGCCAACTCCCTGCGAACTTTAACACAGAATTTCCATGTTCCATCAGTCTCTGTTCGGAGTTGCCAATCAGTAAACTTAGAAACCTAGAAACACCTAGTGCGACATAACATTGGCCGTAATCGTATATTTGCATTTAAGGATCATGAAAGCAAAGTGTTGTATGTAGGTTTGTATTGTTTCCCTCCAGCTGCTTCGTTAAAGTCTCTTTTTTGTTGTGATGGGATTGTTAGAGGTGTTTTTTGGCAAGGTGCAGTTTTTCATGAACCTCCTGATTATGTTTAAAATTAAACATCAAGAAATAGATGTAGAGATGCCAAACGATAACATTGGGGAAATCAGAAGAATCCCAAGGGGAAGTAAGTGTTTTACTTTTGCATTTTAGGAGAGGAACTTCTGAAAAAAAAAAATCAGCTGGAAAAAAAAGAACATGTATACAAAGTCTTTTATAACAGTGATATTTACTATGATATTTGGCACAGCAAATTTGCTTTTAAGCTCCAACAGATTATGAATTAGACAACAACGAATGCAATTCATTTATAGCACCAAGTTAAAATTGTAACCATAGCAAGAACAACTAAACACAAGTTGTCCTCCTTCAGGGTCATATTTGGAAATTATAGTAATACTATGTGTAATTTTTAAACCTATTATAAAACTACCAGGTTACATTTCACCACAGAAAGAAAAGATTGTTTGAGAAGCATTAAAATTGTTGCACTGTGACATTGTTTGTGTAAACATAAAATAGAACCATTATTTAAAGGCAATACCATGGCAAACACTCTTAAAAATAAAGGTGCTTTAAAAGGCTTATCACAGCGATGCCATAAAAGAACCTTTCAGTCAAAGGTTCTTTAAAGAACCGTCTCTTTCTTACCTTTTTATAATCTGAAGAACCTTCTTTTGCCACAAATAACCTTCTGTGAAACAGAAAGGTGTTAAAGGTTCTTTCTGGAACCAAAAAATGTGTGTATAATTAATAATTTAGATAAAATATCTTTCCCCCCGATTACAATAAATAAAATACAATAAGGATAATGAATGAAAGTTATTTATTTAAACATTGTGTGTAATGAGGAGGGACTACTACTACTTGTGTAGTATTTATTTATGTGTTTGTTTAGCAAAGCTTTAGAAATAGGTTTTATGGGATAATTTACTCAACTCAGGGGTGTCAGTGCTGTGTATATAGTTGCTGTGTTGCTTGGATGCCTCTGATATTGCTCTTTGTTTACATTTGTTTGTATTTGCATTCAAGTGTTGTTCTCAAGACAAGTGGCAAACTGTAGCTCAGATTTGAAAAGGTAGAGGAAAAAGATGCTGAGGCACTGGACTAGCCTGTGTGGCAAGAAGACTGTCTACCAACAGTCATTCAGTCACTTTTTAGTTGTAGTATGCCAATATCTCACAAATCCCCAGTACGTAGGAAAGTGTATGAGAAAAAGAGTGTTGACATTTTGATATGTCTGACAGCAGCTTGCGTAATTGCACTGTTCAAAGAGAACCGTTTCTCTTGACTTAACCTGGTTAACCAGGTTCAGGCTTGTCTCTGAAACCTGTGCATTTGAAATGACTTTAGATGAACTGCTTATGCTGATGGCAAAACAAAGAAACATACACCCTTAAATTATGCATTAACTACAGCAGCTACAAACAGGTTAAAGAATTCCTTCCTACGGCCTCCAGAGACACAGGACCAACTTCCTGTTGTTTTCTCAGTGGGGAACTAAACAGTTCATTCCATGCATTCTGCCTTTTAGGTATGAGATCTGGAAATGACTTGTAAATGACTATGACCTCCTCTGCATCTGCATTGTCTTCATATTCTAGCTGTGTTAGAATTGTTTGGACTTTCTTAAAATATGTTTTTGTCACTGAAGTGCATGGTTACCTCATGGTGAACAGCCTGTCAAATGATGCCCTACATTTGATTCATTTGCGTACTAAACCGGTCCCTCTTGCCTCAGGCAGTGTAGCGCTTATGATAGTCGAGTTGATATATGTTTTCTCATACATGCACGCAAATATAAGGAGATCTCACAAGGGGCAAATACAGTTTCTGTTACATTTTATGGTTATTAAAGGAATCCATTTTCAGAGGGAATGTTTTAGTAAACACTGTGAGAATGAGTCATTGCACACAATGCATGCTTTGTGCCTGTGCTCTTTGTGCAATAGAAAAGACTGGGTTTTATTTGATGTTCATTTGACCAGATGTACTCCTAATAGACACATAAATGCCTGCATTACTTTATCCCCACTATACCTAATGTTTCTTATAGTGTTAAAATTATTCCAGACAGCAAAAGGCACAAAATATTATTCTTAAAATAAAATAAAATAGTTTGGTCAGTATGTAACTCCTGTAGATCTTTTTGTGTTTTACATATCTCATTTAATATATAGATGTGTCCAAATGTTTTACATTTAGACATATACACATGTGCAGGCACCTTTCCGTACCATGCTCTCTTCTTTTTTGCTGTCAGTTATAGTGTTATCAGAGACGCTGTCCAGTTGTTTTCCCAATATTCACTTAATGTTCTAAACACACTTGACTTGCACGTCACCTTGAGGCCTACTTAAGAAGGATTGGGGGTAAATATTTGCTCTGGGGTGGGGTGTGAAGAGTAGAGGGAGAGTTGTAGGCTGTGCTTGAAGATTTTGTAGATGGTGAGGGATTTAAGCTCATGGTATGTTTTTATCTTTAGCGATGCAGTGGGACTCCCAGCCCCTGTAGTTCTCTGAAAAATTGTAATGCTTACATTCTCTTTCCTGCCACCCATTAACATCACATCTGACAGGAAGCAGCTGTTTAACCTTATACACTTGCCCATGTTCTCTGCTTTTACATCACGCGTGAAATATACTTGTATACATTTTCTTTTTTAAAATGCACAGTGATCTGTGCAACACAGTGAAAGAGAGAGAAAAGAGAGTAATGTTTGTTTGGAGTGTTAGGTAAAAACTAATTAGAAGTTCCTTAACTACTAACTTATCAAATGTTTTATTTTGTAGCATGACAGTTTAGCTAATTGGTTCATTGGACGCCTTTAATTAAAGGAATAGTTCACCCAAAAATTAAAATTTACTCTCAGGCCATTTCAGATATAGATGAGTTTGTTTTATTATTGGAAAAGATTTGGAGAAATTTAGCATTACATCACTTGTTCACCAACAGATTCTCTACAGTGAATGGGTGCCATCAGAATGACAGTCCAAACAGCTGATAAAAACATCACAGTAATTTACAAGTAACCACTCCAGTCCATCAACTGTAAGAAAGAATTGCGTTTGTAAAAAACAAATCCATCAAGACATTTTTAACTTCAAACCATTTCTTCCATATTATTCCGTAATGCTTTCTCCAGTGAAAAACTTGTCTTCTCTGAATCAGCAGAGAAATATGAACAGATTAAACACTGTGAAGTGAAAACAGACCAAAACAGTTCTAAACAGAAATGTCAATGAATTTTGACTTTTCCACTGGAGGTTGCAGCATTATGGGTTATGGATTCTGAAACACTGGTTTGAAGTTAAAAATTGTCATAATAATGAATTTATTTATCACAAACACGCAGCTTTTCTCTTCACAAGATGAAAACTGATGGACTGGAGTTGTGTTGATTATTTGTGGACTGTTGTGATGCTTTTTTTCAGCTGTTTGGACTCTTATTCTGACGGCATCCATTCGCTGCAGAACATCTATTGGTGAACGAATACATTTGCAGCTAATATTTAGGAAAGGAAATAATAAATAATCAAAGTTGTTTTACTAGAAATCTTGGTCTAATCTGATAGATATGTAAAATATGTTCTCTCTTTATAGCTAGGTAGGTCATTTGGAACAGCTATACAGTATGAGTAATTTGTACTGCAGCTTGTTAGCTGTAGCTTGATAGATTCAACACTGTCTACATGTGCAAAGAAATGCTACGTGTATGGGTGTGTATGTGTTTTCACGTGTGTAAGAAGTGAAACAAAATAGTTGGAGCAGGATGGGGAGGGAGAGCTGAGTGGAAGAAGCTCTAAAAATCAGCCCTGGAAAAACTTCAAGCAACAATGGCCACGTTTACATGTACACCGACAGTCTGATAATTGGCAGCGATCAGAGTGAGGAATTAACATGGATTAAGATGTTTACATGACATGAGCAAACCTCTTCAAACATGCTACGTTATTACATTTATTCACTGAGTTTGAGAAATGTGATTTTATCCTATGCCTGTATAGAAGATTTAAACTTATATAATTGTACTTATTTACTGCATTTATGCTTACTCTGATTATGAGCACAATCACAATCACAATATTCTGTCATGAGCTTCAACTTAATTCCAGAACTTCCTCAAACACATTATAATATTTTGTGTTGTGTAATATGTCACATCACATACTAAACACTGTGCTAGTTTTAGTTTTAACAGTTTTTTTTTTTTTACTTCAAATTAAATGCTTAAAAAGTAAAAACCACAAGTTGGTGTGATTCTTTAGGGTCTTCATGAAATGTCTGCAAAATACTTTGGCTAAAATTCCTTAATGATCATAAAACAACACCCTTTTTACCTTGTCAAAAACAGCTCTGTTTTCAGCGACCTGTTTCAGTGCATGTCTCTTTAAATGATAATGAGCTGCTGCCCTCTCCACCCCTCTCTTCCGTTTTTTGTGTATTTGGTGGCGCATCAAAACAGTGGCTTTGATGTTGGGAGAAAATCAAGACTCTTATGTACACTTTTACATCCAACTACAAGACGTTGTCGCTACATCTGCTCGAGCAGGGACAGCGTACAACTGGCTGAGGGCGGAAATATGCTAATACAGGGCAGTCCGTCAGTGGTCGTGGGTGGGGCCTGAGCAGTATGAGATCATACTGCTCAGAAAATCAAAACGGCTCGATAATTGAGACTGTTTAGTTTTTTGGGAATTAAAAAAATGAGTGAATGGATTTTTATTATTGTAGGGTGGTTGTGTCCACACAATGCTAAGACCATTGTACCAAATAAATTTTGTATTCCTTTTAATATAATCACATTATATTACATAGCTCTCTGGAATACTTGATTCTGATTGGTCAGTTACAGAATTTTGCATTCTATTTTTTTCCCCATCACATAAATATAATACTTTCAGTATTTATTGTCCATTAATGATTTATTTCTTTTCTGTGCAGTCAGTGAGTCATTATTGCAAAATAAACTCAGGGTAATCAGTACCCTGATGTGAATCAGATGTCAATGTGTTGATTTCTTACTTAACCTTTATTCTGAAAGAAGAGGTTGATGAAAGATCAATGTGAAAGGGCATGGCTTTGTTGCAGTTTCCTTTGTAATCGAAGTGTAGTCTGTTTCTGGGCTGGTTTGTCCTAGCATGTATGTCCCTATGAGTTCCCATGGCATTGTAAGTGTGTATAGTTTTCTGTCTGTGCTGGCACTGCTGCCTGTCACGGGACACACACACAATAACAGCTTTTGTCCCTTCAGTATGTGTGTGTGTATTTATATAGGACCAAAGAGCCAGAGTTCTGTCAGCTTTCATAACCCTAGTGCAAAAGGATGTCTGTTTTTGTAGATAATTGCAGTATATGACCAGCTCAGGAAGGCCTAGCCAGTGTTATCATTACAATTCTGTCAGACATTGAGAATATACTGTATCAGCTGCCTGCTTCAATAATTTAGTATTTAGCATATGGCACTATCACAAGTCTGCTTTTGTGTTTTTTTTTTTTTGTGTCTTTGTATTTGTGTGCAACGTAATGTATAAATGTTCAGTATGCTTGTGCTCAATTTTGATTTGATTGTCAAATGATTTGTTTGCATTTCATTTGATTTTATTGTGGCAGTTGAAAAAAAGGGAGTGAGCACCTGCGGGCAGTATATTAGACAGCTGTCAGGTTAACTAAAAACATGCTGTGTGTTTAAACGTACAGAGTAAATGCTATTGTACGTTGAGAAGTGTTTTATAATTATATATGTCTGTTCACTCTTTTGACATTAGTAAGACTCAGTATGTTAGTGTAAGGGCTGGGTAAAAAAAATATATTGATTTTTGTTCTTGTAATCATAAATGTAGTCAATTTCAGAGTCAAATTACTTTTATTAGTCGTTTTAGTGTATCAGGAACATACAATTAAACAATTGTAGGCTGATTCCCAAAACAAGTGATTCTTATGAGCACCTAGTAGTTGTTACTGGTCTCGTGTGCATAAACATGTCGAATTCCTCTCATGTAACACATTTCACATGTTCATCCAGTATTTAACCCTGTACAGTGAAATGGTTCAGGTTGCACCCCGAGGCCACCTACCCGCTAGGGGTGTAAGTATTTGCTTGTACAATTTGTTATTAAATTACAGTTTTGTTGTTTCATTATAATGCAATTAGATTCTGTTTGGTTTAACAATTTAGCAATTAATCAGTATATTTTATACCTCTGATGTTTATGCATTCTCGTACAGGTACAAGTTAAAGGGACAGTTCACTCAAAAATGAAAATTCTGTCATTAATTACTCACCCTCATGTCGTTTCAAACCTGTAAGATTTTGGTTCATCTTCACAACACAAATTAAGATATTTTTGATAAAATCCGAGAGCTTTCAGACAGCAATAGACAGCAACATTACGGTTGAACTGATGTCATTTGGACTATTTTAACAATGTTCTTATTACCTTTCTAGGCCTTGAACGTGTCAGTTGTTTTGCTGTCTATGCAGGGTCAAAAAGCCCTCAGATTTCATCAAAATATCTTAATTTGTGTCCTGAAGTTGAATGAAGGTCTTACAGGTTTGGAACGACATTAGGGTGAGTAATTAATGACAGAATTGTCATTTTTAGATGAAATGTCCCTTTAATTCACCAAATACACTATTCACTGTTCTATTCTGTTTGCCTCCTGCTCAGTGAGACTAGATTTACGCTCATTTAGAAAACAAATATGGATTTTTTTTTGTTTGTTTGTTTTTAAACAAGCTAAACTTTTGATTATTTGTTTCTTGGAAATGAAATGTTAAAGGGATAGTTCACCCAAAAATGAAAATTCTGTCATTAATTGCTCACTCTCGTGTCGTACCAAACCCGTAGCTTTGTTCATCTTCGGAACAAGATATTTTTTATGAAATCCAAGAGCTTCCTGACCCTGCATAGACAGTGGCACATCTGACACCTTCAAGGCCATGAAAGTTAGTAAGGACATTGTTAAAGTAATCCATGTGACATCAGAGTTTCAACCTTAATTTTATGAAGCTACAAGAATATTTTTTGTGCACAAAGAGAACAAAAATAACAGCTTTATTCACAATTTCTTCTCTTCTGTGTCAGTCTTGGACGGATGTCACACAAACTATTTTACTGATATCATTACTACCTTTCTGGGCATTGAATGTGGTATTTGTGTTGCTGTCTATGCAGGGTCAGAAAGCTCTCGGATTTCATAAAAAATATCTTAATTTGTTTTCTGAAGATAAACAAAGGTGCTACAGGTTTGGAACGACATGAAGGTGAGTAATTAATGACAGAATTTTCATTTTTTGGTGAACTATTTTTTTGTCAATAAATAGATAATGAATTATAAATAAATAACTAACAACTTTTACACTTTTGTGATTAATATGGTGTGTTTTCAGCATTTTTTAAGGAATATCACTGAGCAACAGCTATGTTATAATTCTTCAGTTGCACTGAAGCCCTTTTCTCATCTTGTATCATTTTCATCTTACCCCCAGTGCACCAGTGGGAACAGTAAGCTGAGTTTGGAGAGAGATAATGCCTTTTTGATGGACAACGGAAAACAAACACTCTTGTCTCCTTCTCTCTGCCCACAGGCCTTCTTGCACACCCTATTTCTCCCCCTCTCGCTTTTTCTCCCTCTCTCTCTCTGGAGAGGCCCAGATAGCCTTATTAGGTGATAGTGAAGGGCTAGTTGTAAAAATATTCCAACTTATGCTTTCCTACTCTAGGTTTGGCTTTCAGCATAATGAAAATTGAAGCATTGCGCACTGAAAGTAATGAGAACTTGGAGATGTTGTGCAGCTATAACACACTCCACATGTTAAGTTTTGTGAAACACAGGCACAATTAGTTAAACCTGTTCATAGAACGTTGCATCATGCAAAAGAATTGCAAATGGAATGATGTTTGGCTAAATCCAGGAAGTCTAAACTAACGTACTTCACAAGCTCCGTCCTCCTTTTCTCTTTTATGGCTGTGGTGACCAGTGTCTCGATCCAAGTCTCATGTTCTAATTGATTGTGATTCTGGCCTATTTATATCATTTTTAAAGTGGGAGAGACTCGCTCCACCTCTGGAATGTGAGCATTTGAGCCAGAGTTCCTGCTTATGCAAGAACAGCGTTTTCTCTCCCGCCTAAGGGGGGAGCCAAGCACCCCTAATCCAACAGCAGCAGGGGAAGATAAAAGTGAAAAACACAGGCAGGCAGGGTGTGGTGAACACCTGAATGTAGCTACGGAGATGAGGAAATAAAACCGAGAATGTTAAAAGACAAACAGACTTACAAAACAACAAAGACTTCACCCGAATGTTTTTGTCAAACTTGTTTAGTCATGGACAATTGCATATACATGTGGGCAGAAGTGCCTTGGAAAAAGTTTTTGGTTCCCCTGCAGAAGATTTGTTTGTTTAATGAGCTGAGGATACTTGCAGTACTGGTCAGATCCTATCATTCCTTAAAAACAAACCAAGGCAACCCCAAGGGAGAGCGGAAGGGGGGTTTAATGAAGGAACATGAAGCAAGAATGTTTGTGTGGGTCTGTCAGGCATGTTTGTTTGAAATGTTAAAACTTTAGGAACACTTTGCCCCCGTTTCCACCACGGTCCCACCCATGCTAACTACGATGCAGGACAGATCAGTAGACCACAAGAACCCCATGGCTGGATTAAACACATTCCCTTAGACACTGACCAGACATGCCTGGACTGCTTTGCAAATGCTTAAGAAATGAAACATAGCAAACCAAATCCCTTTCTGCAAGTAATGAGCCTGGAATAATTAGGGCAAAGAGGAAAATCTCAACTATCATAGCCTCCAAGCGGATTTCCTTGCAAGTAAACAAGGTAGCTGCCATAGCAACATACACACACAACATTTTTGGCCAGCTTTAACAAACAGAACTCTGTCTGTGACGGCACACTAGGAAATTTACCTTCCCATCTTAGTTTAAACCCTCTCTTCGCACAGAGATGGAAAGTTGACTTTCTAAAAAATGTTTCACTAGGCCCTCATTCTCAACTTTATATACTTCTGCAGTAACCACACAGCTGGGAAGAGAGAGGGGAAAATGGAAGGCCTCTCTCAGCACGCTCTCGCTTCGGAATCACTGAGTCATTCGCTTGATTGTAGGTCTTGCAGTAAACAGCAGCTAGCCAGTGTAGCATAGCACATTTCAGCACGGGTCTTCTGACAACAGGATACACATTACGCTGCACTGTAGCTGATCTCTGGACACACCTTCTATTCAAGGCTATTGTGCTTTAAATAATAGCTTTTGGCTAAGCTTCAAAACAAGCCTCCCCTATTGAGTCTCTCTCTCGAGCTCTCTAGTTTGGAATCCTGCTGATTTTAGAGAGGTTAATACTTTGAGTCAAGTACAGAACTTGCAAGGACTTACAAGGAGTTCTGCTTTCAGTTGCTCTAACGTCCCAGAAACTCTCGACAGTTTGAGTAGTGTTGTCTGAGCTTTTGACTCCAAAGCAATAGCCATTAGAGACTGAGATAAGAAGCGACCACCTAGTTCTTGCCTCCACCCCACCTCAAAATGACCTTAAGTGACATCACACCCTCTCAAGCATTGCTTTCATCTTTACACTCTGAACTATGACCCTTCTCTCCTGCTTCAGAAATAGAGCCACCCTGAGGGAGGCACGTGATCTGTTTTTCATTAGTCAAATGACATTTAGATTCATTAGACTCTACTCAACTGTGTAAGACATATTGTTATCAGAGTTGGAGACAGTTGGTTCAGTGCACACCCGCACAATGCAATCATTTAGTGTCCTCACCTGAGCACATCAAATACCCCACCGCATTACGCACACTGTTCATTTACCTGGAAGATGAGGACTTTGAAGTTGTTCCTCTTGATCAGCTGAGCATGATTAGCCTCCAGTTTCTTCACCTGGACAGCTTGCTTATCCATCTTGTCCTTGACCTCCTTCATGTGGACGCTGACCTTGCGACTCTTCTCCAGGAGTTTGCTGACCGTGTTGGAGGTGGAAGTGTGGCTTTTGGAGAGCTTGGTCATGTCATTTTGGATGCCCCTCACTGCCCCCTCTATCTCGACTTGTCTCACCTCCATCTTATGCTGGTTCTCTTGCACTGTGTCCAGCATGTTCACCAGCTTATCCAGTAGTGTCAAGACAGTGATGGCATTCACTTGACCTGTAGGTGAGGCTCCATCTCTGGGGAGAGTGCCAGCTAGAGGCCCAGGGCTGCTAGGTTCTCCACTAGGGGCATTGGTTGCGACGGTGCCCAGCTGCGAGAGGCTGTGTGTGGGTGAAGACTGAGTGGGGCTGGGGCTTGGCACCACCAGCTCCTGGTTCTCATGTGTGCTGGCCATGCTGCTCCTCTCAGCTTGCACTGCATCTTCTCCCATTCTGAGGCTGATCTTGGTCTCAACGGATGACTTTACTTAGGAAAATGGTCCTTTAGGTGCTCCTCTACTAGTTGGTTTTAGTGCCACCAAGTTCGTACAGCTTTGATTCCTGTTTACAGGCTTGGGAATAACTTTTCAGCTTCCAGGTTTGACGTTCCCACCCCTTTTTGAAGATAGCCACACTCTGACTCTTTCCCCTCTCTCTCTGTCTCTCCCTCCCTCTCTGGTGCGATTGGAAGAGCCGTGTAGAGGCTTCCCCACAGCTTAAAAAGCCTGTCCACACCCTATGGGGGCGGAGCTTGGTTTCCATGGCAGCTAGCCTGGCCCATTGCTGAGGGAGTTATGTGTTTGCATGTGTCAAGTGCGAGTATGTGGGTGTGTACGGTGGAACATGAGCAAGTCTCTCCACATGCAGAACCTCCCCCTAACTCTTTCTCTGGCTCTCTAGGTTTTGTTCTGTTTATATTGAAGAGAGCAATAGTATATTAAGAGTCATGTTTGAAGAATGAGCTCATCTGTGAATAAAGAGAGGGAGTGAAAGAGATACAGAAAAGGAGATAGAACAAAGGTGCCTGTTTTCTCTTTAAATAAAGATTTGCTAAGCAACACTTTAGAGGAGTTCTCTCTGTGGGTAGATGTGCACAAGAATGTGTATATGTTTGCCTATATTTATTTTGCTGGAGTTGTAACCATTCAAAGTTTATTCTGGAAAAAATGTCACACAAACAGTTCTTAGGCCGTGTGAGTGGAGTCATTTTTCCTGCCTGCAGCTGTAGCAGGGGCATGGTGAAACTTAACTGTAGAACTGGAAAACTTTGCGTTTACATTTACATGAACAGTAAAAACACTGCAAGCATGAAATCTTAAAAACTTGTGAAACCTCCTTGTCATATTCTTGGGTGTTTGCCTCTTATACACGCAAACACAGAATGCCTTAATTGCTCCCGTTTCCTTCTTTCTGCATTGTTTTACGTGTCTCCATGATGTCATTTTCCCTCCTTTTTCCTTCGCAGGGTAATGGCTATGGAAACACAGACTTCTGAGAGCGGAAAAGAGTCCAATCGTGGACCTCTGACCTCTGCTCTGGGGATACTTTACATGCTTGGATAGATTACATAACACATTATCATAGCATACAAGCACATGAATTTTGGCACAAGTTCATATTGTGTTTTCTAAATGCAAAAGTTGACAGGCATGTGCATGCTTGTATAGCGCCAGCCTCGCAGTAGTAAATAACAGGGTGATTTAGAGCCTTTCCTTAGTTAGCAAATCATAGTTTAGCATGCATATGAGAGTAAAAAGAGGAATTATGAGACAGGATGAGAAGTGTAATCCTGTCTGTTAGGATTACATTAAAAGGGTGGGGATTCCAGCCTTATCAACGTTTTATCTCTATTGTTCTCATTCCGGGGAACTCACAATCTGATCTCTTGTTTTCTATGGGAATATCTTAAGACTTAAAGGCATATGGCTCAGGTTGCATATCTTTTAGAAATGACTTGTCGCCCCCTAGAGATAACACTATGTAATAGCAACATCAGAGGGCAAGTGAAGCACAAACAAGACCAGATTGTCAGGAATTCCGCAACTGCTTCCTTGGAAACTCTTACAGTGACACAAGTTCAGTATATGTGAACTCCCATTTTACTCAGTGGGAGTCAAAGAGTATTTATGTGTTCTTGAAGCATTTAGGAAGATACTTTGAAATCATCCCAAAATGAAATGCCAAATTGTGATGTAATTTAATAAAGTGCCATTGTGCAAAAACTGGGAGCTGAGGAAGTAAACAACATAAAGTTACCCAACTTATGTATGAAGAGAGACTTTTGGAGTCAGTGTTATTAACCAAATAACCCACATAACAGACTTCAAATTTTAGAAATGTTCTAGGTTAAACACAAAGTTTATTAAAAGTTTATGTTTATTAAAAGCATCTCTTCATCAGTCCAAAAAAAGTCCTATAAAGTGCATCCGTCCATAATAAAACATGTCTCACACGGCTCTGTGGGGTGAATAAAGCTCTCCTGTAGCAGATTGATGCATTTTTGCAAGAAAAATATCAATTTTTGAAACCTAAGAATCATTTTAATCTAGCTTGCACTAACAGTTGTACGCAGAAGTCACTCCAGGCGGATGATGTAAGACGTTGGCATTGCACATGTGCTGCTTGGACGTGACGAACGCTTGGACGTGACGAACGCGAACATGCCGTGGAGAAACCAAAACATACCAACAGTCACGAATTAGAAGTTTAAAATGAGAATTTGTGAAGATGTAGGAGGATTTCGATATAAACTAAGAGGAGACTGGATTTCCATTGCTAAAGTAAGGAATCTTTGCTTCCTTTGCTCCTGTAAACATATGTTGGTTTTCAGTAGACTCACAGGCGCATGTGCAACACAAATGACCTACGTCATCTGTCCGGAGCTGCTTCTGTGTACAACTGGTAGCGTAAGCTAGATTAAAGTGATTTATTATGTTTTAGATATGGATATATTTCTTACAAAAACACATTGATTCACTACAGGATGCCTTTATTCACTGCCCGGAGCTGTGTGAGGCACTTTTTATTATGGATGGATGCACTTTATTGGACTTGTTTTGGACTGATGAAGAGAAACACCTGTTTATGCCATTTTTAAAGCTTGGAAGTGCCAGGATTATTTTTTAATATAACTCCAATTGCATTCGTCTGAAAGAAGAAAGTCATATACAGTACACCTAGGATGCCTAGAGGGTGAACAATGGGCTAATTTTCATTTTTGGGTGAACTAACCCTCTAATACAGTGGTTTTCAAACCGGTCCTGCGAGCACCCCCAATACTGCACATTTTCTGTGTCTCCCTCATCTATCACACCTGATTCAACTTATCAGCTTATTAGTAGAGACAGCAAGACCTGAAATGTGTGTGACAGATATGAGAGACCTACAAAATGTGCAGTGTTGGAGGTGCTCGCAGGACCGGTTTAAAAACCACTCTAATATATAGCTACAGTATATTATATTGAATAATATTATATTGCATATCTCTATTAATTCTGTTTTATGACTCAGTGTCAGTATTTGAATAAAGAAGAAAAAAAATTATCCCATTTCTTATTTTTTGAATATTTGTATAGAAATGTATTGTTAATATATGTTTCATTTACCTTTTCTGTATTATCTTATTAATTTCAGAATGCCTTACTTCATAAAACTTAATAAAATAACTTAGAAATCTAACATGTTAGAAAGGGTGAATTTGCAACCAAGGCTCTTATGTTAAATGCATGATTGTTAACTTTTAATTGCAACTCAGCTTACTAAGGGCATGAAGTGAACAAAAAGTTTGATACTCCAGCAGCAAACAATTCACACTATACATATAATTAGCACAAATATTCATCACAAGGTTTTTGTTTTTTTAACTCTTGCTAATCTCCTTCTCAACCATCAAACCAACTGTAATACGCATCTTCAAAAGTCAAAAAAAAAAAAAATCCCTCATCATAAATGCAAGATATTGTAAACTGCCCCCATTCTTGTGTTATTCCTTGTGCACCAATTTGCCATCTTGGCAGCACTATGCAAAAATTACTGTTACCAGTGTTTACTACTTTTCTGTTATGTATTGCAGAACATAGTGCATAGTTTAGTCTGTCTGTAGACCATCCAAACCAAGTCTACATTTACTTGTCTAACGGGAATCCACAGTTTCCCAGAGTTTCCCCACAGCTCTACTGAAACCGTTAGCTGTCAATTAACATTCAAACAGTCTCCAATGCTTCACACTTTTTCTAATTGTTACACTTTTGTCTGAGACACCCGAGGCTCATGTGAAGAACTCTACAGAGTTGTGACTTAAGCCCCACCTTGTCATGCTAAGCTTAATTTCATTTTCATTTTGCTATTTTAAAGATTCTGCTCATCGAATTTTACTTCTTTTTTTTTACTGCTTGTTCTTTGTATGTTTTTAAATTTTGAACACCCTTTGATGTACTTAGTTTACAATCTTACCATCTTCACTTTCTTCATGAACCCTCTTTCAGCTGCACAGCTTCCTAGAGTTATACTGTAAGTGAGCTGTAAATTTTGTGTGAAGTTTCTCAGCCCACACTAAACATGATTCATATTCTGCTGTGACAAATGTGGAAAATTAAAAGGTACTTTGTATGTCCATTATGCCCTTATGTCTTATTTAGTGTGATAGTTTCCTTGTAGCACTGGTCTTTTTAAAAGCCATGGCTGCTTTCCATATAGGCGCCAGTTTAGGTTTCTGCTGGTCGGTGCCCAAACTCAATTACCCCAAATCTCAATTGATTTTTTTTTGTTAATTATTATTATTATTGGTAAAAATGAACAGAGAATATCTTGTCTTTTCCAGTGGGTGCTTAAGCCCAGAAATCTCATTATTAAATATTTTGAATGAATATTTTTGAAAAACCTTCAAAACCAAACTATGGATACATATTGAGTAGTTTTGTATCAGAAGTTGTATTGCTGTACAGTGTTTGAACTTATTGCAGAGTTTACAGTAAATAGTTTCATGAAATACCTTATACACCAAGTGAAATTTGTGTAAGTGCAAGTAGTCTATTAAAAGACACCTATTATGCAAAATTCACTTTTACATGTTTGTTTAATGTGTTGGTAGTGTGTGTACACAGTCACCCTATAATAATAAATATCCACCCGCTCTGTTTTTTTAATTCCCATAAATCATTAACAGTGTCTCAGAACAGGCTGTTCGCAGAATCTGTACAGTGTGACATCACATTTTACAGGTCCCGCCCACGACTGTTGAGAGACACCGCTGTATTAACAGAGACCCCACCCTAAGTAAACCTCACACAATCCGCTATGTTTATCTTCACGCTAGAACAGTAAGAAATGTCTTTTTATTAAAGCTATAAATGTTACTGAGTCCAGAGCAGAGAGTGATTTTCTCTTTTTATTTTATTGTTTGGGTATTGTATAATGCTGCTGTCACTTAATACACAGATCTAATGCGATTGGTTTCCCAGCTGTTTACCTTCACAGACAAAACCGACTATGCTTTTGTAACTTATGTGTTTTTAACATTACCTTGTGTGCATTTGACAGCGTAAGCGCAATAAGACATGAAAGAGAACTTAGTTTAGGACAGCCGTTTTCTGTGCACGTGCTTCGGATGTGTGCCCTCAGAAAACCCTTTATCAGAAATTTAAACTGATATGGTTGTAAAATGCATGATTTCAGCATGAAAGACTCAAAATAGGTATTTTCAAAATGATGTAATAAATGATCTGTGGGATATTTTGAGCTGAAACTTCACAGACACATTCTAGAGGCGCATGAGACTTATCTTAAAAAAAGCGTGGAAATGTGAAAATTTCAGCATCATATTTTATATCGCTTCTTTTTTAGGACACAATCAATAAATAATCAAACATATGATACAACAAAGTGCCCCTTCAAACCTTTTGACTCCTGACTCGATTTATTCTTTTTTTCTCTCTCTTTTGATCAAGCCCTTTGTCTAAAGTCAATCTTGCATTATTGATCTGTCATGAAAAGACTCTGTTTGCCTAGGATTCATTCATTATTAACAACTTTCTATCCTCTTTTTCTAATTTTTTTCTTCTGACCTCGACCCCTATGATCCCTCTTTTACAGTCTATCTTTCATGAGGACCAAACCCACCCCTCCCCTTGTCTTGAATTAACCCCAGAAGCAGACCTCCCTGCTGTTTCTGTTCTGTTGAACGTCTTCTGTACTTGTTATTGAGATTCCCTGCTGACAGCCCGACTCTGGGAAACGTATGGAGAGGGGGGGATCCTGGTGTACCTGGCACTACCATGAGGGAGGAAGATGGGAATCTGTACCTACAGCAAGTCAAGGAAGTAATTGATTGCCTTACAACCTTGAGCTCGCCTCAAACACGCATCGTTCCACAGCCACACACAGCCCTGGTGTAGATTATTCATAACTGTGAGAAAAAAGCGCCTGTGGTAGCCAGACTTATTTATAAGGCTTCACGCTCCTTCACAGATACAAATCGGCTCATTATATGAGACTCCTGGCAGTCTTTTTTTTGTGTTTTGATGAGAATATAGAAGCCTGAAACAGTATTTTACTAAAGCCACACTTAAAATGCTCTGAATTTCATTGCATTAGATGTTAAAATATTAAACAAAGTAGTCTTTATTTTAGAGACAGCACATGCACACTTGTAAGGCAAACCACTTAACAAGGAAATTAGGTTTTAAAGTATAAAGCAGACCGAGTCTCCTTGAAATGTGTTCAAAATAAACTAAATTTCTTAAAGTTAAATATGTGTATTAAAATATACTGAATATCTAAAACGATCAGTTACATTTTTATATTATACAATTTTTTATACATCCAAGACATGGAAGCGAAAAGGGAGGTTAAATTTGTCTTTACCAGCAAATATAACTACTAATTATCAGAATTAATTATTCATGCCATGCTTTCAGTGTCACTTTTATATGTCATCAAGTCTGCATATGGCTAAGACAACATGAAAAGACAAACAGAAGAACTCTGTTATATATATATGAAATGCATATATATATATATATATATATATATAAATGCATACAATGGGTCAACCCTGTCATTTTGACGGACAGGGTTGTAAAAATTCCGTCATTATCTATTATTACCCGTCATTATAAATTTCATATTTTCATTAGAATAAAACATTTAATTGCTTTTATTTTTGTTCACATTTTAATTTTGAATCATGAACCTACAGGACGACAGCGCACGACAGTGTTTAAAAACAACAAAATACGCTAGGGCTGGGTAAAGAAAAAAAAATTGTTTTCTCGATTTTAATAGATTCTGATTTTAATGAACCAAAATCGATTCTTAAATAACAATCGATCTTTTGATCTATGCTGTTTTCAGTTGATGAATAAACAGTGCGTCTTCCTTCCAAAAAATAGCAATAGGCTAAACAAAGTCACAGATTTCAAATTCTGTCCATTTCATAGGGAAATTCAAGCAATAAATACCGTTTTGGCACTCTTTAATGTGGTGTGATAGATCGTTGTAGCTTCTGGGTACTCGCCTTTGCGTAATCAGACGCATAGGAAAACATTTGTGACAGTTTTGTTTTTGTTCTGGAACCAGTGCTCTGCTGCTACATTGAAGCGCACTCGCCACCAATTGGACCGGGGCTGGGAATTACAGCTACAATTTTACAATAGATCACCCTCAGTGTAATCCGGCAAAATGACGAACGACCTTCAGATTTTTCGGTCACTGATAAAAAATTTCTGTCATTTGTTATCCTCAAAAAAAAAAAAAAGTGTATTGTTTATAGACATTGTAGTACTTCATAGGCTAATTCTAGCTATTTAGACCATTAGCGTCAGAGGAACAACCATGCAGACATCTTTAGAATTCGTACGAATTTACCTTAAGGCTTTGGAAATACAAACGGAAAACAGAAGACAACGAGCGCAGCGCTGAAAAGGGGAGGAGCTACATAAAATCTATTCAGCGTTTTGACGTCAACAGCAATTCATAAAACCATATTTGAGTGGTACTATGACAAAATGTGTTTATTTTACTATTCACACTAAATAAAATGTATTAAGTCCTCTTTTGATATAAATTCTCTTTATATCTATCTTTGAGTTTTGTAACAATAGTGAACTGAACATTGTCAGCGGCACTGTGAGGAGGAAATGACATCATTTGCATTCCCAGATGCCTTTATGAATTTTTTAAATGGGCTCATCACATAAAACAGACATGAAAAACACATTTTTTTTCTCCTGACGTTGAAGACTTCTGAATGCTAATGATAAGGCTATAAACCTAGAGCCATTTTGGTTTGAAATTGTTCCACCCCATTACATTCCCCCATCACAAGTTTGAATTCCCTGGTATTTTTTTTGTTAATTTAGCTTGGGATAAATTAAATTACTTCTACACAGCATAGCAGACATTTCTTGACTGACAGAATTACAGAAATGTTCTTTAAAAAATTACCTTTTTAACATGGAAGCGAGACATATCCCTTCACAGAACGACTCATTAATGTCTTCGCATTAATGAACTATAATGATCCATTTGAGACGCTCACTTGATTCAGCACTGCCATCGTGTGGTCATTGATCATAATGGCAACAAGTGACACGGAAATCATAAAACATTCTCTTTCATGCATCATTTGTAGTTTTATGTCTAAGCTTGCTCACACACACACACACACACACACACACACACTCACGCCACTCTGTCTCCCAAGGACTGTTGGATCTGGTTCCACAAGTTACCTCAGGTCACAGAGGGCACTGGTAACGGTACAACACACACAGACACACACATACACACACACTACTTGTTGGCGGTGATTGTATTTGACAGCTCAGAGGCGTAGGAGAGAGCCGGACTGAGGTTGTGACAGCATCTCTGCTGTCGGATCTTGTGGCAGCATTGATTGCTGGGTAATGGGTGCGGCTCACAGCCATCGACCGGCTGCTGGGCTTCATCCGCCTACAACTCCCTTTGGGCCGAAGGAGGCAGACAGACAGACTTTCCTTTCCTGCTCGTGTCAGATTGTGCTAAGAGAAACAAGGTGACGAGAAAGGATGTATCTCAGTCCTAAAGCTAATCAACGGAGTGCTGGGTACTTCTAAATCTGTGAGAGTATTGATATTTTTGACAAGTGACAAGACCTTCAAACTTGGAAGGTTAAGGAGATTTGCAGCAAAGAACGTTGTAGGAAAGTTAAGCACATTTTTAGGAAAACAAGTTTGCTGAAGAGATTGTAAAAGCTTATTTAATAGCATTAGTAGTAGTAGTTGTGTGTGTATTATTCTTCTATTTTGGATGCGATTAATCGTTTGACAGCACTAATATATATATATTATAATCTATCTATATCTATATCTATATCTATCTATATCTATATCTATCTATATATATATATATACACACACACACACACAATATAAATTGACTTTGAATGCTAAACTGTAAGATATTACAGTTTGTTTTCAGATAATGTGTTCTCCCAATAGCGTTTGAAAAAAGTCTACATGGTTTTGCTTTTCAGATAAATTTCTTGTTTTAAAGTAGTTTTTAAAACATTTTTACTGGACAAAGAGACAAAATACTTCTGATGCACCAATATTAAAAATTCTGAGCAATACAGAATAAGCCAGTAATCATTTATTATAAATGGCCAAGATTTTATAATTTATATCCTTTTGTCTAGATAAAAACTGAAGACTAAAAACTGAAATCAATCATTTTTATCCATCATTCTAAAGTCAATTTAACAATAATGCATAATGTACTATGTATAATGTACAGAATCAAAATGGATATTAATTTTTAAATTTATTAAATTTTAAAAGAGTGTTTTAAAGGTAATCTAAACCTAAAAATAATGCTATTGAGCATGCACAATTAAATATTTAATATAAGCAACAACCAATACGGTACCGATATACTGTTCATCCCTAAAAATACCAATTAAGGAAATGAATTTTGGTAATACTTATGGTAATAGCTAAAGAAACCTTAAAGTGTTACCTGCTTTTTTGCAGTGTAGAAGTCAAAGTCATACACAATGATGCATCAAATCACATGATATAAATTATTTATTTACATTACAGCAAATTAATACAAAGAAAAATACAATCACAAGTATGTTAACCTATTGGAAATATATAATACATAACCAAAGAGAGCCCTGGAGAGCTCATTTCTTCAATGGTGTCATAGACAACAAATACAAGGCAACATGTGGCACACCTCTCCAGTCATCCATCACTCATCCATCCATTCATCCTTCCATCCATCCATACACAATCACTTCTCTTTCCAGATTGTTGCAACCCCAGGGAAGGGCTTTTTTTTGGCCGTACGCTCTGACGAAGCTGACTGCCTGTTCTCTTTCCCACTGAGTCTGACTCAAGCCTGCAGGCCAGGTGGAAAAACCGCTGCAGGCCCGTCCCGTGAGGCTGTCCCCTGCTTGCGTCCTATGGGAATCAAGGGACGATAAGGTTTGCACACTGCCAGGAGTCCCGCCTCGGTTCTTACACACACCCAACAACACCTGTCTGGAGGGGTGTGTGTTCCCACAATTCCCTGGGGCCTTTTCACCGCTGTCTTTAGCACATGTCACTCTAAGTTTAAGGGTTCGTCAGATGAGTCTGGTGGAGGCCCGCAGGGTGTTTTCGGAGTTGAAGTGTGGAACGTTTTGTTTCTGCCGTGCTATCCGATTCCCACGTGGACACCTTCTGGAAACACACAAAGAAGGAAGTTTATATTATTGAAATAAATCCAAAATTGTAATATAGTAGTTTGATTATCAGATTGCAAATACTACTATAGTTAAATATATGTGCTGTATGTTTCAGTGTGAAGAGTATCTACAACTGCATCAGTGAGTAACTGAACTTGTTTTAAGAAGATTTTAGGGGAAATGGCTGAAAAATCATAAATACAACCACTTGAATTAATAGATTATCGCTTTTGACTATTAGGTGGTGCTGTTATCAAATCAGTGTGGTGTGTTCTGTGTAAGGTGACAATGGCACATATAAAGTTTGGTGTCAACATGTCAAAGCTTTCCGTAGATGCAGCCTCAGACAAAGTTTGGCATCATGCCTGAACTTTGTTGTGGCACTATACAAAAATGGTTTCGTCTATCTATATGAAATCCATAACTTTTTGTCAACACAGTCTGAATACGATCTGAATCAAATTTGGTGAAAATCAGACAAACAGTCTAGGAGGAGTTCAAAAAAGTGTTTAATGAAAATCAAAATGTCGGACATGAAGTTTAGCCGAAAATGGTAAAATTGATAACTATGTTGTTGGCATTACCCAAGGAATATTTTGAGACCAAAAAAGTTAATAGCATTTTTGGAAATTTCATTATTAATGGTTAATGGCTTCATATGAACGGTGTATCACTTTTGCTTTTGACCAATAGGTGGTGCTGTTACCAAATTGATGTGGTGTGGTCAGTGTGAGGTGACAATGGCACACACAAAGCTTGGTGTGAATATGTCAAAGCTCAGCAGAGATACAGCCTCAGATGTAGTTTGGCATCTATCCAACAAATTTGTTGGTGTGTTAAACGATAACCATTTCGTTTATCGACACAACATCCATAACTTTTTGCCAACGCGGTCTGAAGATAATCTGAGTCAGATTTGGTTCAAATTAGACCAATAGTGGTTTATCAACATAAATAAAAAACGGTGGACAGGAAGTTCATCTGACTATGGCAAAATTGGTATCTATGTTCTTGTTCAAAGAATATATTGAGATCAGTCTCATTACAATAGGCTAATATACTCAATAGTTATTAGCATTTTTGCATATTTCATTATAACTTTTGAGTACCACCAAACTTTTTGAGTACCATCACAGCATGGTGTTGAAGACATATACTGAGTTTTGTAATGATATGCCAATGTGTTCATAAAATATAGCATTTTACAACAGAATTCAAAATGGCCGACGCTCCAAATGGGTGACATGGGGAAATTTTTTGTGATTTTTGGCCAAACCATTCAGAAGTTATAAGCAAAACCAGGCATTTTTCATATTTTCTGACCAATAGGTGGTGCTGCACCAAAACTGCAGGTAGCCTCAGGTTATGGTTATTATAACACATGCCAAGTTTGGTCTCAATGTCCTGAAGCATTGTAGAGATATAGCTTATAACAGCTTTACAACCATTTTTGCATGCTCTTTGTCAAATTCACTTGTGCGTTAATCAAGAATTTTTTGGCTAATCAACTTGAATTCCATACATTTTTTCCACAACTTGAGTTTCATGAGTAGGTTTTTCATACTATTAACAATTGCATGAACCAAGGAATCAGAAGGAAAAATAATTTTGCTTCTAAAATGTACAGTTCAAAAGTTATAGCTTAAACATAAGTGAAAATTTGGTGGAAAAGTGGTGGTGCTAGAGAGTTTGAGTTAGAGACTTGCTATGGTTAATGTTGAGACTGTTCTCTATCAGTGTGCCAAATTTCATAACTTTCCCGCAAGCGGTTCTTTGGGCTGCCATAGACTCAAGAGCGGAAGAAGAATAATAATAAGAATGCCAAAGGATACAACAGATGCCTATGCACCTTCGGTGCTTGGCGCTTTAATAATTATAATAATAATAAAATATTTATTAACAAACAAGCACAGCAAACTAGGAGATTTTATTATTATTCTTTACTGAAAAAAATATTATATATTACACAAGGGCTATCAATTAAAAAAAAACATACAATATATATTGATTTTAAAAATCAAAAGACATTAAAAGGAGATTCCTGAAAGTTCCTGAAATTTGTTCTATCCTCGTGCTTACAAACTTCGAGTTTTACACAGTAAGGACAAACTTTAACTTCAACTTTAACTTTAATTGGCTATACAGGTTTAGGAAAAAAATCACTGACCAAGTTTTAAAGCAGTACATTCACAAAACTTTAAGAGTCAATATATTGTTTTTCCCCCCATATCATTAAAAAGCCTGCCACTGACCTACAGTCTGTAGTGGTCCATTTTATAGTTGCGTTTTATCAATCTGTCTGAGGTAGACTTTCAAACAGGACTGTTTTTATGATATTATCGACCTATGTTCCTTATTACAGCGTTTACATAGTGGTCAGCGGGCATGATTAAATGTGTTCAGTTTTTAACAGGTTGTTTTTTATATAATTAATTTAATTACATGAATAGTTTAAACTGACAGCTCTAATCATAATGTATAAAATGCACAGAAAGAGGGAGATGGAGAGAGACGAATGGAGATCAGATAGCGACAGACAGCCACTTGCTGTGGTTTAAATTGTCTCATTAACAGCTTCTCTCTCTTCCCTAGCAGCTCGGCAGGGGAAACCTTCCACCACAGGGAATCTTTATTATATTTTCCTCGTCGCTTTATTAAATGTCATGTTTTGCATAGGGCAGAGTGCGCCCCTGGCTCTTAAATCGGCTCGGAGGCAGCAGGGTACGTGGGGGACACTCATTCCTGACCAGACCAAAGCTGTTCCTGGTTTAATTAGTTCCATCCTCTCGCTCGCAAACATGAAGTTTTACAGAGTGAAGAGAACCTTTAACTCACTGCCTGTACAGGTTGAGAAAACTAATCACCTAACAAGTCTTAAAGCATTAGATTCACAGTCTCAAATGAACTTTTTGCCACGCCAGCCAATGGCGTGTGAATTAAGAAAATTAACAGCCGTAAATGTTCACAAGTTTTGTGCATTATTTAATTTGCCTGAACCAGTTTCTCTTGCTGAAAGTTCAAAAGTTAGGTTGTTAAAGTGCCGCTATTATGCCATTTCCAATAATGCCTGTCATGCAGTGTGTAATGTAGCTGTGTGTGAAAGCTGTAAAGCTGAAAGTGCACGATTACGAAAGTTACTCTTCCAGAATAAAGAATCGACTTTGTACAGCCTAACTGAGTCATTAGTAATTCGAATCCCACCTACGTAATGTCTACATGTCACAGGGTAGCATATTTGTGTAATTCCCACCTATGTTCTACATTGGCCGACTGCGAACAACTTGACCCCGCCCACAAACATGTCATTTTACTGACGACTGCTTCGCTCTAGAAAGATGGCTCAGTACCGAGTTTATTTGGACCAGCTGGCTCCACTGAATCACAACCTGTAAGTATGATAAATAATAGATATTTATATTTTCTATTGAGAGTTAAAAATACGGAACTATGCCAATGAGCGTATCGTTTCTGACATGTGCTGTACGCGGTAGACCAATCACAACGGACTGGACCTTCTGACCAATCAGAGCAGGGTAGGCTCATGGAAAGGAGGAGTTTAGAGAGACTGAATCTTTGAACTGCTTCAAACAAATCGTTTGAGAATCACTTGAAAATGAAGTAATATTAAATGCATATTTTGAGAAAACGAAAGTGTTTTTTGACCTAGAATGCATGTAAACGTATTGTAGGAAATTTTTAAAACCTTGAAAGCAGTGACCCTGTCTGTGAAAACTTAGCTAACTTAACTTAAGTAATTTTTTTGTGTGATTCAGGTTTTTTAAAGCACAGAATTATCCTACATAATCTAGATATTCATTCTGTGAAATATAATCTTGATATTGGCCGTGTCCAAGATTTGCTAAATTTCATGCTCAGAAAATCACATTTTTGAAAAATTCCGATGTACAGACAAGCCTATTTTTTAAAACTGCAGCACATTTGAACCATAATCATTCTGATTATGGTCCAGATACCACATTAAAAGCTGAGATTTTCCCATTTTCAGTCATATATGACACATTTGGAAATTCTAGTTTTGTAAAACAGGTCTATTTATTTTGATGCGTATATGAAATATAATTACAACTCAAAATAACATTTTTCTGTATCAATACATCTTAAAATGTAATTTATTCCTGTGATGCAAAACTGAATTTTCAGCATCATTACTCCAGTCTTCACATGATCCTTCAGAAATCATTCTAATATGCCTGATTTGCTGCTCAAGAAATGGTTGTGCTTCTTAATACTTTGTGGAAACTATGATGCATTTTTTTTCTGGATTCTTTGTTAAATAGAATGATCAAAAGAACATTTATTTGTCATTTTGTAACATTATAAAGGCCTGTTTACACCAAGCACAATAACTATAAAGATATATAGTAGCGTCCACATCAAATTACGATAATGTTTTGATCATTATAAATGTCCTGCAGTTTTGTCGTCTGATGCTTTCAACACTTCTCTCTAAGGACTGGTGGATTCTGAATGGCTGTCAATGTTTTTATCATTCTTTAGCTGAAAAAAAAGTTCCAGTAATGTGATTCCAACAATATTCTGTCATTATCATTATAGCTGCAAACATTTAAATGGTAATGTATACCACTTTATAAGTATAAAAAATGTCATGTGGTGTAACCAAGTATTTTTTTTTTGTTTAACAAATTAAATGTATTGTTAATTTCTAAATATTACTTAGGAAGGTCTGCAGGGGTCCTCTCTATGTAAAAATGTCCTGTTTGTCTTTATCTTTCATGAACTCCACCCTCTTTATGTAAATGAAAGACATCAGCAATCTAAAAAAAATCAAATTACTTTTCAAATAATTTTTTCCAAAAGATGGTTTCTGTCATTTTCACTGACTTATGTTTAAGTGTTTGTTTTTTCTAATAAAGGGATAGTTCAATCAGATTAATATTACCCCATTATTTACTCCTTTTTTTTTTTTTTAAATAAACAGTGGTTTACTGAACAAGTTGCTCTTTCTTTAAATACTTTAAGTTATAATTAAAATTTTCTGCTTATGCTTTAAACTATAGGGAGCCCCTTTACAATATAAGGTGTAAGAATATTTTTCTCACACAAATACATTTCACTGCCATTATAAAGCTTGAAAGAGCTTGGAAGGACATTTTTTTTATATAAAATTTATTATATTTTATAATGTTTTCGTCTGAAAGAAGAAAGTCATATACACCTAGGATGGCTTGAGAGTAAATCACAGTAATTTTTCATTTTTGGGTGAACTATCCCTGTAGTTTGGTTTTAGTTATTTGATGCTATAATAATGGGGTGTGGCTTCATGTTTGTGAGCCTGTGATTGGCTCTGTGGGAGTTTGGGCGGGACCCTGCAATCACCTTACAATCACTCCTGCACAGGCTTTGGCTCTAGATGATGTCATCAGCACAAGATGACAGTGGCCAATTCCTGGGACATTTTAGCTTCAATTTTCTACAATCTTTTTTGCACATATGACTTTGATTTGGCAGACCAAATTATGCCACTTTTTGTTTTGTTTCTTTTTTTTACTACGGGTTTGTTCTTCAAGATGATATTAGGACAGCTGTATCATCCTCTCATTTCTGATGTCCATTTAGCCCACTTGTACAACCTCTGAAACTACAATGGCAAAAGTTTTCCCAAAAAAGCTAGACGTTAAATCCCTGCAAAACACTTTTGCTGCATTGTTGCGTCTGTTTGGCAAACCTTTCACTGTCTATGATCAATAAACCCCCTCCTTTAGAATCCTACAGGGCTACTTTTGGAGAGTTATATTAAATGGATTGTAGCCGATGCCCATTTGTGCTGATTATACAAAAGTGAGGTGGCAATTTCCCCCTTGGGAGGAAACACTGAGGGCAACAGAGCCATTATGACAACATGGTCCATTCCACCGTCCCGCGCGTCCCTGGGAGCCTCGTTACGGGACAAAGCAACAATCAAAACAACCATAACATATTAGAGGCCTCCGAAAGCCTGCTTACAGGTGGAGCGGTACAGAGGCACAGCGCTACTGTATGCCGTAAACTTTTAAAAGGTCAAAGAGTCTCTGAATGATCGCTCATCAGAGAGTGCTTGATTTTCCTTCTTTGCTCTTTGTATTTTCACTCTACTTTTGCTACCTCCCTGTAGCTCTTACACTCTGCATGCAATGCGGCGTCAGAGAATCATTACAATCACCTAATCACTACGCCGGCTCTGCGCCCTTGCAGGAGTGTGTTTGATTAAACACGTGCTTCAGTCTGAGCATCTTTGATTAGCTAGACGGAATGACAGAGAGCGAAAGACGCCGACAGACAGAGGAGAGCGAGAGCGCGAGACAGTGAAAGACAGGACTTGAGAAAATTAAAGGGGGAGAAAGCAAGAGGAGACAGATAAGAGAAAGACGTTCCTAAGTCACTGCTGCAGTTAGAAAGTGTGTTGCTATAGAAACCGGTTGCGGGCTGTAAGGTGAAGGAGGGCACTGCGGTGAACACCGTGCACTTCTGAAACACCTTTCACTTCATGGCTGTGCACATGCATGTCAACTTTCGTGATTTTAACATTATTCATAATTGTTGATTAGCTCTCTAGATATTGCAATCAGAGTACTTTTCGAAACTTGTGTGTCTGTAACTGCGTGACATAATATTTATTTACGTAGGCTTCATAAGCTCAGAACTGTTATGAATTAATTGACGACTTTATGCATCAGACAATCAAGGAAATCACACTGTCCTTATCAGCAGCAGGAAAAACAAAACTGTTGAATTTTGAATAAATTACACAGAGGAACTGAGCAATGCGACAATACTCCAACACTCCCATCCCATTATAATCAGCAAAGCTGTGACCGCAGCCCTACATGTGCGTGTGTTTCTATAAATGCTGTTCATACATAATATACAGTCGCCCCAAAAAGTGTTTGGACACTTAAGTCTCACTTAAAAATATGCACGCAAGTAACAATGGTTTTACCTAAGGGACAGTTCGCCCCAAAACCCTTGATGTCACATTGACTATTTTGTCCTTACTACCTTTTTGAGCCTTAAACATGTCAGTTGTGTTGCTGTCTATGAAGGGTCAGAAAACTCTCGGATTTCATCAAAAATATCTTAATTTGTGTTTCGAAGATTAATGAAGATGTACAGGTTCGGAACATCATGAGGGTGAGTAATTAAAGACAGAATTTTCATTTTTGGGTGAACTATTCCTTTAAGTGTCAAGATATTTTTTGTAGTCACTGTGTATTATATATAATAATAAAGGGATAGTTTGTCCAATTGAAATATGACCACTACCACTGAAAAGATAAAATGTAATTTATTCCCTATGATGCTAAAGCTGAATTTTCAGCTTTCAGTTTTCTTCACTGTCACATGATCCTTCAGAAATCATTCTAATATGCTGATTTGCCGCTTAAGAAACATTGTTAACGTTAAAAACAGCTGCTTTCATATTTTTACGGAAAACCATAAAACACTTTTTTTTAGGATTCTTTGATGAATAAAAAGTTCAAAAGAACAGCACTTACAGGGATCGTACAGATACTGTAAAATGAAATTCCATGAATTTTAAGAATTTTTCAAGCACTACTTTTTTTTATTTTAAGGACTTCAGAGACGTCTTCGCTTTCAAATTAAAACTACGGTTAATTTTCTTTCTTTTCTTTTCTTTTTGTTATTTTAAGGGATTTGTATTTGCATATACTTTGTTTTTGTTTTTTCTTTGTTTTTTTAACTGTACTGCCTGAATGGTTTCATGTTTTCTACTGTTTAATAAAAAAAAAAATGAGAAAAAATATTTGTGAAACCACTCCGAAATCCAGTTCTAAAAAAAACTGAACTGAATCAATTTTTTTTTACACCATTATTTATATACCGCTTTTAACAATACAATTGTGACAAAGCGGCTGTACAGTGTTAAATAGGAAATATTGCATCAATAATGCAAAAGGGCAACAGTAAACACTCAATTTTCAGGTAAAGGCAGTTCATCATTGGATTCAAATGATTCACAAACCTGCACTGAAGTCTCAATCTGAATCATAGACTGTAAAAAAACATTGATGACGCACCTTCACTCTCTTCCATTGAAGAAAAGTGAAGCCGCCTGCGCCTCAATAGGACACGGACATATTGCGCTGATTTGGGACCAGAGTCTGCACAGTAATGAGCAAAGTGGAGCCACGTCCGGCCCACACTCCCGTGATCGATCGCAAGCACACGCCCCTAATTAGCCTGACTGCTCCAATTTTTGTCTGCTTATTGCTGTACCAGAAGCTTGTGTTAAAATAAGGTAAATAAAACTCCAATCTCCTCCTGAAGGTCTGTTGGCACCTCCGTTCACTCAGAGAATCTGTCAATCTCAGCTGTCAATCATGACGTCACGCTCCCGTTTTTATAGCATCACTTAACTAACACCAAACTTATTTAAAAAAAACAAACACTTGATCTTACATCAACGTGATAAAAACTACACAAAATGACAAAAACCATCTTTGGAAAACAATTATTTGAAGTGAAATTTTATTATTTAGTTTGCCTCATGTCCCATTAGATTACATGGAGAGGGCGGGGTTTATGACCTATACTGGGACCAGCCACCTGGGGGCGATAGAAACGTTTTGGCTTCACTCTCAAGACTTGTGCACCACACTTGATCTGAATCAAATGAATCGTGGACTTGCACCGAAGTCTCGATCCTAATCAAATGATTTGCGAATCCACTCCGAAGTTCCTATCTGAATAAGCGCTCTGCGCTCCGAAGTTCCAACCCAAAATTAAATCATTTGCAAACCTGCTCCGAAGTCCCGATGTAAATGATTTGCGATACACAATCTAATGTCCCGATCTGAATCAAATGATTCGTTATGCGCTATCCGATTGGAGTGCTTCGAATCAGTAAATCAATTTGCGACACAATGGTTTAACTGATTTAGAGTTTTGAAAAACTCAGTTTCACCCATCACTACGTGCTTCTTAAAATCGTTACAAGCAATGTTGAAATTTAAAAATAATTGGCTCTTTTAAATTGATCTGTTTTTTTTGCTAGTGATTCACTTGAAATAAGTGATCGAAGTCACAAGTTTGAATCAATCAGAGCAGTTCCAGCGTAAATAACTCACTTACCTGATTCAGTTCATCTGTTCCTCTTTTCATGTTTACACGACATTGTCAGTACTACTACTGGCTTAGCTCGCTAGTTTTATTAGTTTTTTTTTTTTTTTTTTTTACTAGTTTTACTAACTGAAATAAGTGAAAAAAAGTATTTTGTTCTTTGAATTGCGTGAAAAGATATTAAAGATATCTAAAAAATTAAACACTTATTTCAAAGATACATTGTCTTTCAATAATTCAAGCACTTTTCAAGTACTGGACTCTTCAGGAATATTGCTGTTTTCAAGGGTTTTCCAGGCCTTACATTTCAAAAAGTCAAATTACAACAAACACTTTAAGCACCTTGTACAAACCCTGTATTTATTTGAAATATATATATTTTTTGGAAAATATTATAAAGGTCTTTATTATCGATTATGATCATTTTAAAACATCTTTGCAGAATAAAAAGTATACATTTCCTACAAACAACCATATAAACAAATGAAAAAATTAAAAAGTGGGCTCAAACTTTTGAATGCTAGTGTACGGTGTTATTTTAAGAGTGTTATACAAAGAGTAGAGTTTACTAGTAAAACATCCAGGCTGTTTGTTTCTATACAATGATAGATTATAACTATGGCTATAAATGTCAAAAAGATAAATATTCAGCACGTACTTGTAAAATAATGTGACATTTTTATATTCTTAAAATTACAATCTTATAAGATAATAGAGATATAAACAGCACATCAAGAATGATTTTTTTTTTTTAAGATTTATTTTTGACATTTTCCTAGCCTTTATTATGACAGGACAGATCAGTATGGAAAGGAAGCGAAGTGAGAGAGAGATAGGGGGCGGAATCGGGAAAGGTGCTCGAGTCGGGATTCGAACACGGGACGCCCGTAGACATCAAGAACTAATTAATTTTAAAAGATTATTGAATAGATAATAAATGTATAAATATGATGCAGTATGTAATTAATTAATATAATATCACTATCTGCAGGCAATATGTTATTGTTATTTTTTTGTCTAGTTTTCTCAAAAATAAATAAATAAAAGAAAATCAAAAAAAGTATTTTTTGTGAGGATCACAAAAACAAGAAAAGAAAAAAAAATAATGCGTGTCTTTTTTTGGGCTTCCATATGTGCTGCCATGATTCCCGTAAACTTGAAATCTCTGTGCTGTTACGAATTAACACTCTTGTAAAATATCAAATAAAAATAAGATTTTACAGCTTCAGTTTCATACCGAAAAACCATCCACATATGGACAGACTCTGGTTAAAACACTGTCTGTTCATTTAACGCTGACATTCCTGATTTATTCCCCATAACTTTTAGATTTTATTTTTCCAGTTGCCTGGTAATCGTCATCAGAAGCGCGTGACTGTGCATGCATGAAGTTAGAGAAACCTTTGCCCCATATCTGAGTGATTTATGCGTTTAAGCTCACCGTGTGATGCAAAGCACTACGAGGCAGATAATAGCCACTTGCAGAGCTCCAATGATGGATGCGATCAGAACGTAACGCAGTTTTCCTGAACCAGGTACCACGTACATCACATTGTAGTCCTTCCTGTCACACTGTGGCCCAATGAAGCCAGAATAACAACTGAAAAAACACACACATGGACAAGATAAAACAATGTTAAAAGATGGGGAGATCATAATCAATAACTACTTTCAGCAGGTGATGATAAAGGGCAGGGAAAGAGCATGTGCATAATCACATGGCAGTAGGATGTTGATGGCACTGTTTGTGGATAATTACTAGGATTTCAGTGTTTATAGGTGCAAAAAAACAGTGGAAGTGTGTGTGTGTGTGGGAGTGAGTGTGCAGCGGGGAGCTGGTGCACACTGGGAAAAACATAGTCTTGTTTAATTAGAGCCTCGACCTCTCAGAGGAGGCGGTTAAAGGGACACCTGCCAGCCGGCATACACACACACACACATACACACAGCTGGTAGGAATGAGTCATCTTTCAGGGGGAGGCGCACACACACACACACACACACACACACACACACACAATTTCTGTTCTCTTTTTCTCTTTCCTTCACACTGTTTCTTGCACATCTTTCATCACTTCTCATCTTCTCGTGCTCTGCCCTGCTTTTGTCTTCTCAGCGCTTCTCCAAAATCAATCTCACACTGTCCTTTAAAGAGTCTGTGGGCGCGTGGGTGAAGAAGAGGAAGAGTTTGATATGTTGTCTGTGTCGTGTGGTGCGGTTACCTGCAGGTGGGGGGTGAGAGGTTGCTAGGATACTCGCACTCTCCATGGACACAGTAGTTCTTGTATCGCTCTGGACATGGGATGTAAAGACCCCAAGGTACCTCGCTCACCTGGTCTTTCTCCTCTAAACACACCCGAACAAGAAAGGGAGAGAGAGACTGTTATTCTGCAGTCGGGTTTATGTCATCAGCTTAGATGTTGTGAAGAGCTGGTTTGTGATGAAATCATGAAAGTGGCTTTAAATTGTGTAAAACATGGCATAACATAAAAAAAGTGCAAAGAACCACTGCAAACATCATGAGTGGTTTGCGTGGTGGCAAATTAACACCCGGCACCAGTCAAATTTAGGTACTTGTTTTAGTCTATCAGCCAATTTGGCAAGTGACTTGCTCAAATTGTATTCTAACAAAAACAACTCGCTCTTGTTGAAACGACACATTTGATTATGTTTTTGAGAAAAAGCTCTTTGCTTGTTGTAAAGATTAAAAATGTTCTTGATATTTACACAAACTTTGTTTTTAAGCATTTTTGTGTATTTGAACTTTGAGCTGGAGAGTGAAAATTTAGTCTTCTGGGAAACATGTAAGTATCTTCTGTAGCTTCTGAAGGGCAGTAATTGAAAACAACAACAACAAAAAAGGCAAAATAAGAAAAATGTACACATCTTTATTCAGTTCAAAAGTTTTCACCCCCTGGCTCTTAATGCATTGTTTTTTTTCTTAGGAAGCATTAGTGAGCAATTGCACCTGCTGTAATAGTTGCATATGAGTCCCTCAGTTGGCCTCAGTGTCAAAAGATGGATCTCAAAATCATACAGCCATTGTTGGAAAGGGTAAAATACACAAAACTGCTGACAAACCAAAGAATTTGTGTGACTTGAAGGATTTTTCTGAAGAACAGTAGGCAGTTTAACTGTTCAGGACAAACAAGGGACTCATGAACAACTATCACTAAACCAAAAAACACAGCTGTGGATCATTCAGGTAACAACACAGTATTAAGAATCAAGCTTATGTAAACTTTTGAACGGGGTAATTTTTTATAAATTCAACTGTTATTTTCTCTTGTGGACTATATGTAAACTGCTAGGTGCATGTAAACCTTTGACCTCAACTGTAAGAGGTTCTGTACAGTTCTGTTGCTGGCGCTGTACCCTAAGGTACAAAGTGAAAAGGTACAAATATGTACTTTAAAGTACTAATATGTATCTTAAAGGTAGCAGCATGTACCTTTTAGGTACCAATATATACTTTAAAAGTACTAAAATGTACCTTTAAGGTACTAATATGTACTGTCTTGGGGTAGGTAAGGTACAAAGATGTACCTTTTCACTTTTGTACCTTAGGGTACCGCCCCAGCAGTTTTCTGAGAGTGTACTCTGCAATAAAACATACTGCACATTTCACTAATAACTAACTCTACAGTTAGTTATTCAAAATATGAATTTTACCCTTCTAAAATGCCAGGATTTGAAATCTGTAGAATCGTGATGTCATGATTTCCCCTAAACATGCCCCATAACGTGTCATAGGTGTATGTAATCAAGGTTTGTTTTGAACAACTCCATATCTGTCCATCAGTCTTGACAGCCATACTGCTGTTAGGTGAGGCCTATTTGGTACAAAAAGCTTTATAAACTAACCTTGATAAACATAGTATAAAATCTGAAACTGCATTTCATGACTATCATGACCTGTAATCAGTGTAATATGTACAATAAGGGCTCATGTACAGATGTTCTCTGTCGCAAATGGTTTATTGTTCATTATGCATCAGTAAATCAAGCCAGTGATAAACGAACATCTTCACACTGTTGCTGAAACGTGAAAACCGTCTGTTATCTTTATTGTGATTATTTTATATAAGATAGTGATTAAAGTTCGTTCTTCTTATAATCGCTGGAGCAGTCAATTCAAGATCAGAGTCTAACAGTGATTTGCATTTTTGCCAAAACCCCCATTATAAGCAATGACAGTTTACAATACTCAGTGAGTCTCTTATTCTTGACTTCCAATGGAGTCTTCAAATCAGGGGCAAAATTCAAGGTAGAAAATGACCATTTGTATCTAAATTATGATTTCTTTAAAGGAGAAGTCCACTTCCAGAACAACAATTTATAAGTAATTTACTCACCCCCTTGTCATCCAAGATGTTCATGTCTTTCTGTTTTCAGTCGTAAAGAAATTATGGTTTTTGAGGAAAGCATTTCAGGATTTTTTTCCATACAATGGACTTTATTGGTGCCCTGATTTTGAACTTCCAAAATGTAGTTTAAATGCAGCTTCAAAAGGCTCTAAACGATTCCAGCTGAGGAACTGTCTTATCTAGTGAAACGATCTGTCATTTTTTTTTTTGGAAAATTAAAATTTGTATACTTTGTAAACACAAAAGCCCTTTGAAGCTGCATTTAAACTGCATTTTGGAAGTTCAAAATCGGGGCACCAATGAAGTCCATTATATGGAGAAAAATCCTGAAATGTTTTCATAATGACCATAATTTCTTTACGACTGAAGACAGAAAGACATGAACATCTTGGATGACAAGGAGGTGAGAAAATTATCTGTAAATTGTTGTTCTAGAAGTGGAGTTTTCCTTTAATAAAAAAGGAAAAAAAAACATACTGAGATAATAATTGCACCTTAGGAAACATTATAAATAGTATAACGTAATTCTTGCATTTTATGACTGCTTTAAAACGGGCATTAAACATTCAAAAGGTTGACTATATTTTCACATTTATTCACACAATTACAAATATTTTTAGCTGATATGTATTTAAATAAATATAAAACACATGAATAGTTGTAAAAATGCTATATACAGTGCCCTCCACTAATATTGGCACCCTTGGTAAATATGAGCAAAGGTAGCTTTAAAAATAAATCTGCTTTGTTTATCCTTTTGATCTTTTATTAAAAAAATCACAAAATTCTAACCTTTCATTAAAGTAAAGCAATGGAAAATGGGGGGAAAATCTTTTTATGAAATAAATGTTTTTCCCAATTCATGTTGGCCACAATTACTGGCACCCCTAGAAATTCTTATGAGTAAAATATCTCTGAAGTACATCACCACATGTTGTTAGGGAGGGTTTCAAGAAAAGTCCTCCTCACTCCAAAAACAAATTCCAGCATATTCAGTTGTCAGACATGACTGGAACCTCAAACAGGACTGGCTTCTATGGTCAGATGAAACTAAAAAAAAAGAAGAGCTGGGTTTGGTGCAAACAGGGATAAAAAGTACCTCATGCCCACAGTTAAATATACTGCTGAATCTTTAATGTTGTGGGCTGTTTTTTCTACTGGAGGTCCTGGACATCTTGTTCAGATACATGGCATCATGAATTCTATCAAATACCAACAGATAAAAAATCTAAACCTGACGGCCTCTGTTAGACATCTTATAATGGGCCACGGCTGGAGCTTCCAACAGGACAATGATCCAAAACAAACATCAAAATCAACACAAAAATGGGTCACTGAGCACAAAATGAAGCTTCTGCCATTTCTGTCCCAGTTCCCTGAGCTGAACCCTATAGGAAATGAGTGGAAAGAAGGAGCTGGGAATATGAAGAATCCGCAGAGATTCTGAAGAAATGAAGAAATGTATCTGATCTTTTGACAGGTGTTCTTCAAACTCATCAGGCATTATAGGAGAACACTCAGAGCTATTG
Organism: Labeo calbasu; assembly: GCA_019740295.1. Lineage (NCBI taxonomy): Eukaryota > Metazoa > Chordata > Actinopteri > Cypriniformes > Cyprinidae > Labeo > Labeo calbasu. The sequence continues at coordinate 47,213 of JAHKKF010521569.1, forward strand.
TCTTGGGAAAAGGACGCTGCAGTAATTCGGTGCCAATAATTGTACCAAATGTGAACTAGAGCATTTATTTCATAATGAGATCTTCCCCCCACTTTCAGTTGTTTCACTTTAATGAAAGGTTAGAATTTTGTGAATTTTTGTATGAACGATCAAAGGACAAATGATGCAGCCAACTTTGCTCATATTTACCAAGGGTACACAATAACACAATAAGGCTATAAAAGCAGAATAATAAGTAGATGAGTTTAGCTGTTCGCCATGATGATGTTTAATGTCCCCGATAGTCCCATTTAGCTATCTTAGACACGTTAAATCACCAGTTGTGTATTATTGATATTTTATGTTGTAAAATAAAACGTGAAAACACTTTGAGCTTCTTTTATCCACAGACCAAATTTCTGTGATTTAAACAAAAAACATTGATTTTGGGATTTTTGGGAAGTCGCTACCTTGTTTCCAGGTTTTAGGACTCGTTCCTGCACTACTCTATATGTGAATGCGAATGAAATTTGAGAGCTGTGGCGAAAGTAAATGGTTCAGCAAATGATTTGGTCTTCAATTTCTGTCTGTTCCTCACAGACGGTTCTAAAATTATATGGACTTTGCACAATGAGGGTGAATAAATGATGACAGAATCTTAATTTTTCGATGAACTAGCCCTTTAAAAGACTATTTAGGACAGAGTGCAGCATTTCATCTCTAAACGGTGAGGACAAAGTGTGTGTATGTGTGTTGGAGCGCATTTGAAGGGTATCCATGTAAGTCAATGGAGGGATCAATGCTACAGCAGTGACACCACACCCTCCTCTGTTTACTCAATTAATCACAATCTTTCTTTCTTTCTTTTCTTCTCTATCTCTCTCACTCTCAAACTCTCTCCTGACACTGTCTGTGAAGCAGGTCACAGCACTCAGTCAAACTGTCACACACACTGGGAGGTATCAGGGTACGGTGGCCTGTTGAGGACACATAAAGCAGGCTAGTTCTCCAGAGACTCGCTGGTTTCAACATACTCCTTCACAGCTCTGTTTATCACAGGAAAGGAGCGACACTTTGTTTTTAGAGCTGTTAACATTTATGTTTGGAGCCATTTTATTTAATGCAATTAACACTTTTAGTGAATTCGAAATTAGAAGTACTTGAAAATGCAGCATGACTGTCATTTACCAATAAATGAAGGAGAAAATTTCTTTAAGAAAAACTATTTCTGCAATCTAAGTATGTCAGAATTTAATAAAAATGCTCAATATCTTCAGTACTGCTGCAGCAGAGACGGTTTTATTTTGCTTTCTTTCGTTAAATGGGTAACGTAATGTATTAAACATTTAAACCCTACTACTGTTCAAAAGTTTGGGGTCGTTACGATTTTTATTGTTCATGAAAGAAGTCTCTTATGTTCACAAAGCCTGCATTTATTTGGTCAAACATAGAACAAAAACTATAATATTGTGAAATATTATTACAATTTAAACTACCTTTTTTCTATTTTAATATATTTTAAAATCTAAACTATTTCTGTGATGCAAAGCTGAATTTTCAGCATCATTACTCGTGTCTTTAGTGTCACATGATCCTTCAGAAATCATTCTAACATGCTGATTTGCTGCCCAAGAAACATTTCTTATAGTTATTAATGTTAAAAACAGTCATGCTGCTTAATGTTTTTGTAAGAGTGTAAAAGTCTTTCATTTTTAGCATTTTAATGTGCCCTAAAATTGGTTAAAAATGCTAAAAATGGATCAAAAAGTGGTGTGTGGGTTGAATGGAAGGGGACAAAAAACATTGGATTTACAATTTTTAATCAGGAGTTCTTAAATTATGACTATGATTGGTAAATGTACACATAATTTGCCATTTTACAAATTGTATGTTGTGAATGTTAGAATCTACTTACATTTGTGTCACTATTCGCTTGACTACAGTCTATACAATCATGGCCAAAAACATTGGCACCCTTGCAATTCTGTCAGAAAATGCAACACTTCTCTGAGAAAATTGTTCCAATTGCAAATGTTTTGGTATTCACATTCTTATTGTTTTTGTTTGCACTGCAACAACACAAAAAACAGAGAGTCAAACTTGATAACACTTCACACAGAACTCAGAAATGGACTGGACAAAATTATTGGCACCTTGTAAAAATTGTAAGAAATAATTGCTTTTCAAGCATGTGATGCTCCTGTAATTTGTATTTAGACACACC
>JAHKKF010521570.1:1573-27092 GCA_019740295.1 Labeo calbasu
AAAAAAACATTAACAAAAATCAAGATTTCTTATTTAATTCACAATTTATTTATTTATTTGTTTATGTATTTTTTGATTGAGGAAGCAAAGGTCCCACGGTTCTAAAAAGAATTATGATTTTTAGATGTTGAAAAGTCATCAAAAATCTTTATGGCCTTTTTTAGGAAATGTATATGCATTTTCTTCTAGTTACCAAGCTCTAAAATATTTTTAGCAGGCAGATTCGATTTTTTTTTCTGATGAATTCTTATCCAATAAATTACACATTTTGACCCATACAATATATTTTGGCTATTGCTACAAACATACCTGCTCTACTTACGACTGGTTTTGTGGTCCAGGGTCACATATTAAGTAATATTAATAAATGCTGTAGAGGTACTATTCATTCTTAGTTCATGTTAACTAACGTAGCTAGTTAATTAATGTTAACTAATGAACCTTATTGTAAAGTGTTACCGATACTACTTTCAAAAACATCTCTTTTGAACGGTGGTGTAAAACTGAGCAATAAATGGGTGATATTACCAGTCTTTTTTTAAAATGTAAAAATAAAACACTAAAATCAATAGTTTTGAAAGCTCTAAGTGAATTTAGAACAACATTATAATGTACAGTATAAAAATGAGATCTCAATATTGGATTTCCTTATGAGTAAATGCATTTACACCAGTGTTTCTCAACCAGGGAGCCTTAGAAAATGTCTGACGGTGCCTCAAGATGACTTGCAATTATTTAAAAAAAAAAAAAAGATTTCTTATTTAATTCACATTTAAAAAAATGATTTTTAGATGTGGAAAAGCCATGTAAAATAATAAAAAAATCATGATGGCTTTTTTAGAAAACGTATATGCATTTTTTTCTAGTTGCCAAGCTCTAAAATATTTTTATCAGGCAGACACAGAGTAATTATTTTATTTATTTATTTTTTTCCTGATGAATTCTTATCCAATAAAATTACAAACAACTTCTTGTACTGGAAAAGAAGAAAAAAAAAATAAAAAATAAAATCACTGGACCTTATTTTTGTGAACGATGAGGGCCCTAAAGTGAAAAAAGGTTAAGAACCACTGATTTATACACGCATTAAAAGTTCAGTCAGACCAAAATTACACCAATCCAGTTTTTTCAAGGGATAGTTTAGTGAAAAATGAAGATTCTGTCATCATTTACTCACCCTCACGTCACTTACTTTCTTCTATAGATCACAAAAGAAGATTTCATTTAGTCAAACAATTTGGTTACCATTGGCTTCCACTGTACAACAACACTAAGACATTTCTCAAAATATTTTCTTTTATATCCCACAGAAGAAAGTCAGTCATATAGGTTTCAAAGGTGATTAAATGGTAGAGTTTTTACATTTGACTAAATTTGACAGATGTTGCAACATGCGTTTAACCCTTCTCATATTCGATTATGCATTGCTTAATGTATATGTGACCCTGGATCACAAAACCTCATATGGGTCAGTTTTTTCCAAAAAAAAAAAAAAATCTATAAATTTGACCCATACAATGTATTTTTGGCTATTGCTACAAATATATCTGTGCTACTTAAGACTGGTTTTGTGGTCCAGGGTCACATATGTGGACAGATAAAGCTTGCAGCTTGACTGCACAAAAAAAACTGCGGTAGCTTGAATATATCAGCGCACGTAAAAGTAAAAAGTGATTTTACCACGGTAGAAACGTATGAACACCTCATACCTGGAGTGGCTTATTGCTTTGAAATGTGATTGTGAAAGCACCTGTCGATATTTGCTTTTAAATCTAGGATGGAAAGCTTTGTAATCTTCAGCAGAGGCTGTTCAAAGGCCCACATGCACGGCTTTCTATTCCAGCAGGACAAGGATTAAAGTATTTAGCAGTCACATCTCTAAATCCCATTTTGCTCATATGGAGGGACTCGAGGCTCTGATGCATCAAGTGATTTGCTGTAAATTTCACAGCACGGCTTAAAAACCACGTCCCTCCAGATTAAACGATGTCGGTGCGACGCTCGATAGGAACGAGAGAGATACGTGCGCTAAAAAAGCACAATAGGCCATCAGAACCGGTGGCGAGGAATGCCTGGGGAATGTCTGAGCACAAAAAATTCATTACAAAACACAATACCTGAAGCATACATTCCAATACGCACGCTCGGCGCGCAAACCACGGGTGGTATGAGAGATAGCGATCTGAACACTTTCAGAAACACATCAAATCTATACACAGCTGTGGGCTTCAAAGTGCATTAGATCAGATAGGTAAAACGTCCCCGAACGCATCTGTTCAATCTATACCTGCAAACTTTTTTGGAGTGCACGCATTCTTTCTTTCTCTCGAAATATTCAATGCAGTTTCTCCCTTTGTGCACATTCTAAAGAGAATCCATGTTGTGGTTCTCCTGAAGAAACCTTTATTCCGCTGCAAAGCCTGCCATTCAAGAGACACCTGCATGGAGAACACAAAGAGTACCCACTTGCACCAACTCGCAGTAGGCAAAGACAACGCTGCGACCCGCTATCTGTCTTGCTACCTCAGTCGCAGCTACTTAGAGGTTTCTGCCTATACTGCATTCCTCTCATCTCCTGTGGAAGGCTGTGCTTAACTCAGATTCCCTTTTTATCTTTTTCTTCTGACTGCGCTTGCACCGCGAGGGGGGGAAGGGGGATGGAAGAAGGAAGAGAAGCTTTTCAAAGCTGCAGGGATTTACCTGTACTCACGGTTGTCCTGATATCTTTTACTGCTGGCCACCCGCTGAGGCACCGTTTCCATGAGCAGCTTCTGGGTCAGCCTGTTGCTGGGAGTGGGGTCGCTTTCGTGGCTCTGCTCCTGCTCCTGGTCGCAGCGCCACTCCTCGTCTTCGTTCAGAGTCGGCAGGTAGCCCGGCAGGGCTTTGCCGTTGCCGGACACCGAGCTCTGGTCGCTGAACAGTTTGGGACTCTCTCCGCCCGTCCTGGTGTATTCCAAGTAAATGTCGGACTTCAAAAACAAAGGGTAGGTGTTTTCTTCCATCATAGTCTGAATTTCGGTCTGCGCCTGGTCGAACATGGCGGGATCGATGTGGAGCTTCATCACGCAGTCCTTGATGAAGCTCTTGGTGGCCGGTTTGATCTGCCTGGACACGATTCCGTTGTTATCCAAGATGTACTTTTTGTAAATGGCTTTCGCGAGCTTCAGCATCTTCTCGTTGCCTTCGTTGGCCTCCTGCTTGCGGAAGCCGCTGCAGGCGAACCAGAAGTCCAGCATGTCGGCGCAGTCCTCCTGCTTGAGGAAATTCCTGAACAAGTGGATGCCATCCTGGTCGTCTAAAAGCGAGTGCAAGGACTCCGCCCACTTCAGGTAGGGCGGCGTCGGGGAAGCGCTACCCTCGGGCTCGTAGCCCAGGTCCAGGTCGGGCCTTCGGGGCGTCGCGATGGTGGTCTCGTTCTTGAGGCTCTCGCTTTTAGACGAGTAGAAGCTGTGGCCGTATTGCCGTCCATCGCTGGACACCAGATCGCCCTCCTCCCCCGGGACCGGGGGTCTGGGGGCATCCTCAGTGAAGCTGCCGCCCACGTCTGGCAGATAACAGCCCATCTCGTTTCCGCTCATGCTCACAGTGTCCCTGCACCCTGTCCCAGTACAGCCCACAAGGCAGAAAGTTTATATCCAGACTTCTATTAATGCCACTGCAAAAGAATTCCTCCTATAAGAGAAAATGGAGAAACATTCTTAAACGCTCAATCAGTGCAAAAACACTGCGCAAAATAGTACTGATAAGGTTAAGAACCAAATACATTGGTGTAACATTGCATATCAACAAACACAAATGTGACCCTGGACCACAAAACCAGTCATAAGTAGCACAGGTATATTTGTAGCAATAGCCAACAAATTCACTGTATGGGGACAAAATCATCAATTTTTCTCATGACAAAAATCATTAGGATTAATATTTCGTAAATTTCCTACCGTAAATATATCAAAGCTTAATTTTTGATTAGTAATATGCACTGCTAAAAACTTCATTTGGACAACTTTAAAGGTGATTTTCTCAATATTTTTTTGCACCCTCAGATTACTGATTTCCAAACAATTGTATCTCATCCAAATATTGTCCTATCCTAACAAATCCATTCATTAATGGAAAGCTTATTTACTCAGCTTGATGATGCATAAATCTCAGTTTTAAAAAATGGACCCTTATGACTGGTTTTGTGGTCCAGGGTCACAAATATCAATAATACTGCAAAGAAAACAACATGGTGTCACCGATAATTCCAACTGATTTAATATTATAGTGTTTTATCAGTATACTGGATTTTATGTGACAAGTTGTATATCACTATGACAATATGATTGTCACAAAAAGCCAATTAAGCATATATACCCAACATCTCTGCATTCCACATAGCATTAGTTGTCCTTGTTACAATGCAAACACACAAATATTAATGAACAACGTGTATTCACTATAGAGTTAGCTGTTAGTAACTACGCAAAATTGACTGTTATTTCTATTGTAAGTACATGCAACATGTGTGACTAAAATATAGAGCTACTGTACAAGAAATGAACACTTTCAACGTTAAAGAGATACGAGTCAATTACACTGTAATAATGGCTTCAACCGTACACCTTTCGGCCTATTTAAAACCCGTGCTATCTAGGTTTAATTAACCACTGCAGTGATCTACAACCCCATCAAACTTCCAAAGCAAAGATAGCAAAAAAGGGCAGCCATCATGGCACAAACACTCTTGAACTCACCTGTGACACGCTTTATGACACCGACCATAAATCCCACACTTTCAAGTTCCGACCTTAAAACCTGTGACTGCCTGCCAACTAGATTTCGTCTGATGTTCTTGATAAGCGAGCCGAGGAGGAAAGAAACCTTGAGCTTTCCTAGTCAATAACTTTAACACCGCGAACTTCAATGGCGATGAGCTAGCAGGCTAATCCAGCACAAGACGCGAATTTATAAACATTTGACGCACGCCAATTCCGTTATTTAAAAACAAAGCCCAGCTAAACATCAACCTAAGGAGGCTACTAACTAGCTACAAAGCAAAACAAGCCGCGATAAGTTAGAAATCTAAATAGAGCGAACATCAACCGCATCAAAGAACGTAACGCGCGATGAGAGGAAGTACGTGCGGAGCGAGACCTTCCCGAACAAGTGAGCATAGATGGTGAAAAACACTTTCACCATCTTTGAGTGCACAAGCCGACATTTCTACAGAGCTTGTTCTGCTGTTCCGACTCAACTAGTGTGAGAACACGTTGTCACAGCACGCTAGCCATCTTTAACCACTACAAACGCCGATATATCCGATCATCCCACTTACGCACGGGAAGAGAAAAAACGGCCATCTATAAACGGATCGCGTTCGCTGCGTTTTTCCTTCGCTGACGACATTACAACACCCCTTTCGCTGCCCTCACGATCTGCTTTGAAGTGAGCCCCACATTCATCGCATTCATGTCTCGGCCTCAGCAGCAGCAGCAGGAGCGGATGGGGGAGGGGAAAGTAAGAAACAAACTCCATACACACACACAGCCAGGCCCTTCCGCAGCCCAGGGACTAGTGTGCAACTTTGGAACACAGATTTTCGAACTCCAGAATGCGCACTGCGCGCCAATAATCCGAGCGTTCGATTCAAACGCGAGCAGCGAAAACGCGACGGTGCATTGCATTTCATCTCTCGCTCGCTCGCTCTCTCTCTCTCCGCTACCGCAAACCCCCATTACACCCAAGCCAGGAGGAGGAAAAAAAGTGTTCCGTACTGTACCTGTGAGAACCTACTTTCCGTTTTCGAGCGCATCGGGAATAGCGTTGTATGCGGCGAGATGTGAATCGTGTCATCGATGCGGATCCCGGAGTTTAAAAATAACAAAGAAAACAGTCGCTTCTCCACCTCTCCATGGCTGTCTCTCACACTCCTGTGCCCGTGTGCGAGTGAGAGAGCAAGCGAGTGAGTGAGAGAGAGGAGCAGGAGATGTGCAGCGCCGCGCACGGCCAGAAATCACACTGCCGCCTGGAGAAAAAAAAAAGATGAAGGCGAGGAAACCCTGGAGTGTGAAGAGCGCCTTCAGTTCACTTCCACTATACTGTAAATGTGCTCTCAGAAATGCGTTTTGCCAATTAAACGATTTAGAGGTGAACAGCGCCTCGAGGAGTATAATTAAAATGATATGCGGATGAGGAGATAAGCTAGCAGTCTTATAGAAAAAGCTGTTTTATTCTACAATGAGCAGGTCGCCCCCTCATGGACGCCGCCATGTTGACATCACATGACCTGCCGTGTCATACAGTTCAACAGTTGCTGCTAGTTCTACCAAACAAACATAGTAAATAATATAAAAACTAACATAATCGAAATTCGGGTTGGAGGAAAACAACCCTGCTGAAAAAACAAACAAAAACAACAGAAACCATCACAGACATTCTAATGGTTTTCACTACATTGCAAACCAACTTTTTAACCATGTAAACTATTAAAAATGGGTTTCTGCAGTTTTGGTATGTACACTTCCGGTCAAATGTTTTTGGACAGTAGGATTTTTCATGTTTTTTAAAGAAGTCTCTTCTGCTCACCGAGCATGCATTTACTTGATTCAAAGTACAGCAAAACAGTAAAATTCTGATTTTTTTTTCCTATTTAAAATGATTCTATTTGAATATATTTTAACATGCAATGTTTTAGCATCATTACTCAGTCACATGATCCTTCAGAAATCACTCTACTATTCTGATTTGCTGTTCAAAAACATATTTATTATTATTATTATTATGTTGAATTTTTTTCTTTGATGAATAGGAAGTTCAAAAGAACAGCATCTAAAACTTTCTTTATACATTATAAATGTTATCATCACTTTTGATCAATTAAAAGCACCCTTGCTAGATAAAAATCATAATTTTATAATAATAATTTCTTTCCAAACAAAAAAATTATACCGACTCCAAGCTTTTGAATGGTATAGTGTATAATGTTACAAAAGCTTCTTTTTTTTTCTTTTTTCCCAGATAATGCTGATCTTTGGGTCTTTCTATTCATCAAAGAAACCTAAAAAAAATTATACTCAGCTGTTTTTAACATAATAATAAATAAATAAATAAATATATATATATATATATATATATATATATATATATTTTTTTTTTTTTTTTTTTTTAAACAGCAAATCAGCATATTACAATGATTTCTAAAGGACCTTGTGATACTGAAGACTGGAGTAATGATGCTGAAAATGTAGCTTTGATAACAGCAATAAATTACATTTTAAAATATATTTAAATAGAAAGCAGTTATTTTAAATAGTACAAATATGTCACAATATTACTGCTTTTGCTGTGTTTTGGATCAAATAAATGCAGGCTTGGTGAGCAGAAGAGACTTCTTTAAAAAAAACATTAAAAATCTTACTGTTCAAAAACTTTTGACTGGTAGTGTATAATATTGTTTACTTGAGCTAAACCAAACAAACATACTAAATATTATAAAAACTAACATAATCTACACTGGAAGACAACAACCCTGCTAAAAAAAAAAAAAAAGGAATCATCACAGAAATTCTAATGGTTTCCACTACAAATACCTGTAGTGTGTTCTGGGGCATGTTCCATTAAGATTTAGTGATGCTAGCAAGCCACCAATACAAGGCGACCAATTACCAGTTGACACCCACAGGGTCCATTACAGTTTCCATTAAAACCAATACAAGTCCCATAATAACCAGTATAAGCATTAGAAATTCTGTGATAATGTCAACTTTTTTTTTTTTTCTTCAGGGAAACAAAATGTTGGAAGACTTTCATAAGTTGAAAAATATTTTGTATATTCAGAATCATATTCTTTTTAAATACTGCTTTTACTATAAATTGATATGAATCATTTTTACCTGCAGTAGAGAGTCGTCAAGCTGTACATGCAATAAAGAATGCTTAATGACAAAGTTGACAAAAGATAGAAGACGTTTTTAAGTTTTGCTTCCTTCAGTAGTAAATATCGACCTCATCCAGCACTCTTTTTGTCTTCTGTCTTATAAAATATCCCATTTCTATTGCAATGTTAGGAAAATGCTGCAAGCGATTCAGTGCATGAGTAAACGGTCTTAATGAATCAAACTGAATCGCAAACAGTTTTAGACTTTTTGCAAACCTACATCAAAACAGTGATCCATTTATAAATCTGACATCACTTGTTCTGATTCTAAACAGCTCATAGAGAAACTGATTGATAAAATATTATCAGAAAAAAAAAATGATTTACAAGTAGGTGTACGTAATCTTTATATTAGTATTTATCAGTACTATTTTATTGGGCCATAGTGGTGTTTTAAAAAGGTGACGCCCCTGGCCAGGACAAGTTTACAGACATTTCCTTTAACCCTAAAGTAAAACACAGTTCAATGTGTAATTCGAAATATGGATTAAACACCTGCAAAAAGTCAATATGCAAAATTTCTTCATTTTAAAGCGGTCATCAGATGCCCATTTTCCACAAGTTGATATGATTCTTTAGGGTTTTAATGAAAAGTCTATAATATACTTTGGTTAACAATTCTCAGTGGTTGTGTAAAACAACACCCTTTTTACCTTGTCAAAATGAGTTCTCAAGATGACCCCTTTAACACAGTAAATAGACCTTAGTCAGGGCAGAGCCATATTTCATTTTTGATAGGACTAAAAACAAAGGCATAGTGTTTAACAACATATAAATTGTTCAACTGATGAAACAACTTTCTACCAATTTTTTTTTAAAAGGGTCATCGGATGCAAAGTTGGCTTTTACATGCTGTTTGCAGTGTGTGTTGGCAGTCTATGTACACATCTACCCTATAATGATTCACGAGTTCGCCTGCCCATTCAGTCATAATGGGCAATGGTAAACAAACTTGGCTTGTTGCCCATAATGGAGGCTCGAACCTGAGGCTCGGCTTGAGCGCAGAGTTCGAACCCCCCCAATGCGATATTACCTAGAGGGAGAATAACAGAAACAATGGAGGAGAAGGGGAGGTGGAGGGATGCCGGAAGAACGGAGGCTGGGACGGTGCAATGAGAGCTGCTTATATAGGCTTGTAATAATGATTGACAGGACTGAATGATTAGGCTCCTCCCGAACCTACGTTTAGAACTTCATTAAAAATCCATGCAGTGGTTCTTAATTAATCTGTAAACATAATATCCCTTATTTCAAATTAAGCCATTCTCAGATTCCTGTCAGTGTGGACGATAGTTGATTGACATGAGCGTCTTACCTCAGATCAGCTGTAACAGTCTGACCTCCATTGTTTGGATGCTGGAGCAGGGATGTAAGTTATTTCAGCGACTGAGGTGTTGTGTTGCTGGATGTAATAATGAATATAGTGGTCGTCATTTACTCCCGACATCTGAGCCGCTGAAGATGCAGTGGATTACGTTTGTTTGTGAAGGGAATGCGCCTCCCGATCTACATAAATACGTCTATGCTCACGCAAATCATTCACCTACAGCAGAAGTGAGTATAAGGGTTTTTTTATGAATCTCTGCAATCACCTTTCCTAATAACGTGCTAGTTAGCAAGTTTCACAGCTAAATGTAAACAGGCTTGTCACTCCACACAGAGAAGAGAGGGGCGGGGCGAGCAGAGCTCATTAGCATTTAAAGGAACAATCCCTCAGAATGAGTTGATTTTTGCAGAGCTAATTTTGACAAGCTAAAAAAGGTGTTGTTTTATAGACATTTTATTAAGACCCTAAAGTATCATATCAACTTGTGGAAAATGGGCATCCGATGACCCCTTTAGATTCTATGTACTACAGACACAATATTCCAACGAACCCCAAGTCAGCAGTGCAGTTTTGAGTGATCAGCGTGTGTAAAATCCACTAGTTATAAAAACAAAAACCATCCAACTAAGCAATCATTCCTTGCTATAGTGATGGAACATAAGCAACGACCTCCGGCTTCCATATATACAGACCAAGGATAAACAGCAGGACATCAAACACCGAGTGCAAATTCACAACAGTCACAGCCGCCACACTGCAAAACACCTCCAGAACCACCAACAACATGCAAAAAAATTGTGATGGAGAATGCAGGAATGTACATCATATGAACATGTGTAGTATAAGACACAAAATAAACAGACGAAAAGGAACAAAGCAAAAGAAAATTAAACAGCTTTAGTGTACAGATGCAGCAGTAAGTAAACAAACTTCATCCAACCTGACATGTCTGTCCAAAACCACACTAAATGTAAACAAAACCATACTGAGTGCACCTATTTTGTAAGCATTCTGCAGATGTGTCAGTCTGTATGATTTAGACTCAATAAGTCACATTTGTGCACAGCTGTTAATTAGTACAATCAAAGTGGACTATAACCTTGTAGAAATTATCTCAGTTTTCCATCCGCAGAATCATTGACACACATTTCATGGCTTTGTCGTGACAACTCGGACATGCTATCTGTTTTTAATTCTTTCCAGCTATCAAGGTGCTGTAATCTAATCAAGTTTGTGAGACGCTTGCCTGGTGTAAATAAATCCCTTCCTTGTACGGTAAGTTCCTTTAGTGTGCAATATACAAACATTGTTTACACATAAAGCTCTTTCAATTAAACATACCCAAAATGACTAAATACAATAAAATCCCCAGCCTAAGCTTAGCACAGTAAAACATGGGAAACCTGAGTATGAAAAAGCCTCCACAACTCTCTCAGTAAGAGAAGAGATTAGAATCAAGGTACATTTCGGATTTTATCTCTCCATCTGACAAAAGATGAAAGCAACGGGGTAAAAGAAAGAATGCAGGAGATTTAAACACTGTTCTTTTCTTTCAGTCATGAAAAAGCATGCAGCAGGAAGTATGTCTCTTTATAATCCTGCTCAAGAATGGTTTTAAATCTTATAAACCGTACAGATATTAATGGAAATACAAATATCCTCTGTTCCATTTTTAGCCTATTGAAGGCTAAGAGCAAGAAATGTGTCATCAGTGGACACAGACAGGCGGACACTGCATGTGAGAAAGTCAAAAGCCTCTGTGAATGATATGCAGAAGGTAATTCTGGATTTATGAGTTAGTTCAGTGAAGGAATGAATGTCACTGAATGTGACTTAGTACAGGCTGTATAGTGTTAAAGGACCTTCCTTTGAAAAAAATTAGCAGGCCTTAAAGACGAATATTACTTTGTATGCTCTGAACCTCTGAAGTTATGACTCAACACCTGGATATAATCAGGCATGTAATCTCATGGATTCATTGCAAAAAGATCAAAGGCCTTTGGAATGTGAAGCCCTGTTCCTCCTTTTTATGACTTTATTTGATTAGCTCATCTGAAAATGAAAGAGTGGTTTGTGTGGAACCATGAATTTAATGACATATTACAAATTGCTCATGGGAAATCAAGACTGGGTGTAGTTAGGCATTCATCTCGGAATTTGACACACCTTAACGTTCACAAAAGAACATTAAAGGAACATTTGTCAAGGTTTGCCAAGCCAAGGTCACAAAAAAAACTTTATAAGAAATTTTGATGACCATGCCAAATGAACCCTTAATATGCTATCTGAATTGTATACATTATACACTGCTGTTCAAAAATCTTTGAAATGCTTTTTTAATGCTCACCAAGCCTGCAATTATTTAATCCAAATACAGTTAAAACAGTAATACTGTGAAACATTATTACGATTCAAAGTGACTGTTTTTTATTTGAATATATTTTAAAATGTAATTTATTCTTGACATCACATGATTCTTCAGAAATCATTCTAATATGCTGATTTACTGGCCAAGAGACATTTCTTATTAATATCAATATTTAAAACAGTTGTGCTGCTTGATATTTTTTGGGTGTGGAGCTTATCTAGTGGCAGAAAGTGACCGTTTTCAAGTAGAGGTCTATGGAAGCCATGGAATAAAAGAATACATTTGAGTTTACATTTCAAAATTCTGATTTTATTCTCGCAATTTTAAGATCATATCTCAAGTCTGGCAAGAAAAATCTACTTGTCATTCTCTCTTTTCCCCTTGGCTCAGAATCATCAGTTTATAACCCACTTTTCAGTGTTTTTTTCCCTCAGAATTGACAAACTTGAGTTAAAACGAGTTATAAAGTCTAACTACAAGATATAAACTTGCATTTGCAGATAGAAAAAGTCAGATTTGTGAGATAAAATGGATGAATGTTATGTAAGATGTGATAGGTTTAAATAGTATTTCATGCTGTAAGTGTAATAAATATGTCCCCTATGAACTGCATATGCGAATATTATGTAGACAAATTGTTTAAGTCAAATTTATGCCTTAAAAGTAATCATAGCAGGTTTCATCCATAGTATGTACGTATTAAAGTCTGCGTTTTGTTTTTGACGACAGTATTCTATAAAAATAATTTGCATTCCGATTCTGACTTCCAAAGGCACAAAAATATATATTTTCCCTTATTCCATGGATTTTACCTGTTTCTGCAGGTGACGTAACTGTGACGTCTACTTCAAATTTGTCTACACACACACACACACACACACACACACACACACACATATGTATATATATATATATATATATATATATATAGGCTATATATTAGGAGGAGTGTCGCGATATACAGGTATTGACAATATACGTGATATTTACATAATGAAATATCGTTATTGTGTTATTTAAGTGTGACGCAATATACCCGTATTGGTGATATTTGAAAATGAAAAATTCACATGCGACTTTTCTTTTTTTTTTCCTTTTACTTATACAGTACTATTACATAACAATTCAGCGCTGGCGCCATTATGGAGCTCTTACGTATGATTTGTTTAATTCATACTCGACACCGGGAGGCGCCCTCGTACAGAAAGTCCACAAGCAAAACTCATATTAGTGACTTTCCAGGAAATCCCTTATATGGACAAAGGCATCCAGCTGTCGCTGTAGTTGAATGAAATGCAGAAAGAATTGTTTTGTGTGATGCAACATAATGAGAATCAACACTCTGTTATAACAGTATATGGTTTATCTTCGTTCTTCAAGCCATCAGAGGTATTTTCTTATGGATAATATATATTTCTAATGCAATGCTACTTATTTATCGACATTAATCAACAGCCTTTATCACTGTATAGAATACTATAAACTAAGAATGAGTTCATAGAAGGCAGTTATTTCAAACACTCGATCGACACTATAACGAGTACAAGTATGTAGTTATTCTCATAAATTGTCTTGCTTTGACACTGTGCTAAACTAAAAACGATTAGCATTTTAGTCTCTGTTTAGTGTAATTGTTTCTTTTGTATGCAGTGGTGTGATTATTATTATTATTATTTTAATTTTTCAAGATTTGTGTAGATATCACTATATTTCTTTATCATGAATTTTTGTATGGCCGCAATAATCATGTAGTGAAAAGTCTGATATCGTGAAAGCCTGAATAAATAAGTTAGCAAAAATTCTCTGTAACGATATAGCCATTCATAACAACACACCTGCACTCAAAGCTTTGTTCCCACACTTCACTTAATTAAGATGAATGCAAAGGTAAATGCATTACCTGAGGAAATGGTACGTTTCTGTCTTGCGTTTTCTGGCTTCCCCCAACTCTCCCTCCATTGACAGAAGATTCCATTTCAATACCATTGACTATATCAAGTTCCAGTAAAAACTGCATTCTCCTCTTTTTCAGAGAATCCAAGGTGATTGTCCACAAGAAATCGGTCCATTCCAGGTTATCGACTGTGTCCATTCGAATCTGAAACATAGGTATGAAAAACTTTAATATCAAACAATTTTCAACAATGTACTTTTATTTTCTTTTTTACATGTCATATTTCTGTTTATTTATACACAGACACACAAATATACGTTGCATGTATAGTAAATGTGTAGGATTTGTATGTTTTTCCAATAATGTTTTCCAGGCAAGAGACCATGCATGGGCTAGTGAATACTGGGCCAGTGCTCAAATCAGATGGCATCAGCAGCTGCAAACTCAGATCTATCCTTGCCCTTCCTGAGGCCTGGCTTTGATTACTGGGCCCCCCACCACGAGCCAACACATGGCCATGAGCGCATACCAACTCAGTGCACAACCTCTGAGCAACCACTTGGAAACAATCAAGAGGTAAATAGCATGAAATAGAGGTGTTTGGAAACGGTTTGGAGAGATCGTGCAGATTAGGAGAGTATTTAGTAATTGCTCAAAGCCAGATTATTCTTGCCTTTGGAACTTTCACAAAGGGCGTTACAGTCGGAGGCGAGCAGAAATCGTTGCGGCAGAAAGTCATTTGGGAAACTGTAACCAGAGGTCAGAGTCACGTGGGCGAATGTCAGATTGTTCTATCGTTGTTCTTCTACGTATAGTGAAAGTCACGGTCCCGGAGGAAACTATTGGAATCATTTGACAGCTGTGTTTGGCGAGCTTCTTGCATGAGTTTTGATGGAGGTTGTGACTGGCAGCTGTAGCTGCCATTCTGCTACCTGTTGAGTGGCCTTGGAACTCTTAGACAAATGACATGACAGGTGCACTTTCAGCTTAAGTACCTGCTCCTCTACAAAGCAGCTGCGGTGATTGCCGGTAGGTTGCACAAGACAAAGAAAACAACAGCGAGTCTGCTCTGAATTACACCACGTTTGCTCATATTTTCCAGTTCTGCTCTCACCGGTGCAAAGCACACTTTGTCCGTAGCTATCGAATAAACCCATTATCTTTTGAAGAACACTCAAATAAACACACACTCGGGAAACTGTAACAGCTGCAAGGTCAGAACCGAGCGCTCAAGGCATACATTTGGGATGTTTCTCCAGATAAATCTAGATAAATTAGATGCAAGCGTGTCAAAAATAGGGTGTATCCAGTAGAAATATAATGATAAAACAGTGTGTAATGCGTTAACCTTATCAGTAACTTTTTTTATTATACCAGTAACACTTTACAATAGGTTCCATTAGTTAACATTAGTTAATGTATTAACCAACATGAACAAACAACGAGCAATACAATAAACAACGAGCAATATAAATTTATTACAGTATTTATTCATCTTTGTTAATAAAAATACAGTCGTTCATTGTTTGTTCATGTTAATTCACTGTGCATTAACTAATGTTAACAACTTGTGATTTTACTAATGCATTAGTAAATGCTGAAATTTACTAAGATTAATAAATGCTGTAGAAGTATTGTGCACGTTTAGTTCATGTTAACTAAAGTTGTTAACTAATAAACCTTATTGTAAAGTGTTACCATTATACTATTGTAGTTTCTAAATGTTATTTAAGTTCTGTTCTGTTTTGTCGTTTTTATTAGTTTATTATTGTTTTAGTTTTTAGTTTTAATTATTTAATTATTTCAACTTGAAATGAAAATGAGAAATGTTGCCTTGGAAACTTAAATAAAATAAGTTTACTTTTAAATATATTATATTATTTCAGTTAATGCTTATTTTATTTCAAGTTCTTTATGATTTTAGATTTTGTTTACATTTTAATTAACAATAATAACTCTGATGCACTCACAATTTAATGATCTACTTCCATTAAAACGTATTAACTTAAGTGAATAAGCATTTTAAGTGAATTAATACGTCTTAATTTACTATACAAGTACTTATCTCTTCATAGTTAGATATGTTTTATTGTTGTTTGTGGACCTGATTTGGTAACAATATTATGAAATATGCAATGTAACAGGCTCCTCTAGGCCAGCGTATGGGTCGAGTTAGGCACATAACCTTGTGTAACCTTGAATATATTTGCCATAATGTTTTATGCTGGTGTGTGGATTTGAGGCATTTCCAGCATTATTGGACGTATTTCACGATATATAGTACTATAAAGCATAAACATACATTCATTCAGTTTGCAAAAACCTACTGGTGTGGCCTTTAAGATTACGAGAGGGAAAAAAAGCCTCAGCTTCCAGCTGAACACAGGTAATTCCAAAGGTTTTCAGGTCCGACTAATAGGATTGCTGTGTCACTATGTCTTGTCTATATCAGCGAGGGTAATTCTCAACTTCAAGGACATCCCGTGCCATAAACGCAACTCTGAAACTTTGTGGTACGTGACACACGGCATGATTGCAGGCCCATAAAGGTAGTTACCTATGATTTTTCTGCATCACCAGTGACATCACAAACATTCTTTAGATGTTCATTACATCAACGTGATTAATTGTTATCTCATTAATCACAGTTCTCTCTGCAGGAAGTAATAATGAGCAAATAAATACATAAAACAAGTTTATGTTTACAACTTTGTTGTTAAGCGTCTGAGATTAAACATGTTGTTTTGTAACTAGGCTCAACTTTGTTCAGAAATATTACTATAAATGAAAATCAGCTGTATCGTAAAATCATTCGTACACTGAGGGCTAAATATGATACAGATATCTAAAATAAAACATTACTGCATTGTGTTCATTTTAAGTGTTTGAAATGAACTTTGCAAATTTTAACCGAAAACATACGACCGAGCAGAGTTTTCCAACAACACTGTAAAAACATTTGGAAATGGTCAAAAACCTCACCTTCGACTGTCTATAAACACAGATTAGATTGCGAAAGCATAACACTTAAAGAACAGCATGCAATACACATGCATTTACAGTTGTGTTAAAATCCACATTATGTGAGCAGGTATACCGAATATGAAAATGAAGCATGACAGTAAATGTGGCAGGAAACAGATAAGTTCTTGGCCTGCGGTCATTCATTTTCATTTTTAAATCACCTCTGACTAAAACATGTGGTGGCTCCCATCCCATTGCGGCATCTCACATCTGGTAGGCTAAGCAGGATAAGCTAAGTCAAGCCCACGGCGCTCTTCCATGAACCTATTGTTTGTGACCGTCCCATCTGCTCAGATTCGCCAGTATCAAGCGCAGGAGCAGATGAGTGGGTATCCGCGGGGACCCCCGCTGTAACATCACAGAAGGAATGCCTCATTTGAGGAACCGAATCAATACCCTTCTTGAACTGCGCCTCAGAAAATGGAGATTTAATTTTCTCATAATAATAAAAAAAAAAGCCTTTCATCTGTTGAATAATACATGTTTATAAAGTAACCTTTAAGTCAGTTGCTTGTTGCTCCATACATATCAGTCGTTTTCAAACATTTTCACTTTCATTAAATAGATCCGTATTGTTTCCAATCACAGTTTTACCTTAAAAAAACATTGAAAATAAGTGAATACAGTATTCATTTGCATAGATTTCACGCCATCTAATCTTCATGGCCAGTGACACCGCTGACTGTAACACAACAACTACAGCCTATAAACTACACAATAGACATTCCAGTCTCTCAGCTGCATGTCACCAGGTCTTGTGCGCGCCGCCTCGGCGTAACCATTTCAGTGGCTGTGACAGACTAATATGCGGCTCAAGCTTTCAATAAAAAGGCGATGACAGCCATGTTAGGTGAATGAGGATTTGAAGAAAAGGAGTGAGTTCAGCAGGTGTTCCTTTAGCTATGAGTCAATTTGAGACTCTGGTTGCTATTTCTGATTGCAGCAAACTGTATATTCATTAATCACGAAGTGCAAAAGGACAAAACATTTACTTGTTTACTACACTGTAAATAATTGCTGGCGTGGTTTTAAAGATGATCATTTTAAAAGTTAGTAGCCGCTTCTTTGTGAAATATGGGCAAAAATACATTGTAAGAGTCAACATTATTATTATATCGATTTTTATTTTACTCCAAAAATCATTAGGATATTAAGTAAAGATCATGTTCCATTAAGATATTTTGTAAATTGCCTACCATAAAATAATCAAAACTTGATTTTTGATTAGTAATATGCATTGATAAGAACTTAATTTAGACAACTTAAAAGGTGATTTTCTCAATATTTTGATTTTTTTGCACCCTCAGATTTCAGATTTTCAAATAGTTGTGTCTTGGCCAAATATTGTCCCATCCTAACAAACCATACATCAATGGAAAGCTTATTTATCCAATTTCAAAATTTCTAGCAGGTAAATCCTAAATCAGTATTTCAGTGTAGGAGTGTTTAGTGTTGACGCAAGAACGTACCCAATGAAATTAAAGGTAAAATCAAAAACTCTACCACAGTAAAAACTTTTAATGACTTTGAAGCAAGTGAAACGTCACTGTTAAGTAAAAACTAATAGATATCCCAAAATGTTCCCATTTTGGAAATCAGACAGATGTTTGGTTTGTGCAAGCTACAACTTTTATCTCTGTAACTTGCAGTGGAAACATGGTGACGAACCATTATGAGCAAAAAAAAATGACTGATCATTCTGATGTCATGATATAAGTCCTCTTGACAGGAGAAAGAAACCCCATTTCTGGCCGGCATTCCTCTGTGTTGGTTTTTGTTACAGCTGCCAGTGCAAATTTACCCCTCCTCGTAGGCTGTGCTTGAAATAGGCTTATCTTTTGAGGGGCCTGATCAGTTGACAATAGCCCATTTAGATGTTAAAGCTGAGTGCTGCTCTTCTCATTTCGACAAAAGATAATTATTCCTTCAAATAAGTTACTTCAAGGCTCCTTTTAGCACTTCTGTAAAACGTGGAATAATAAAGGCTTTGAATTATGAGGGAAAAACTGCGATTTTCGAGATACGACCGACAATAGACAAAGAAGCACATGCCTGAAATGGTCGGGCTGGGAGCACCGCGAAACAAAGACGACGAGGGTCCGGTCGAGAAAGGGTTTCTCTTTGAATGATTGGGACATCAGAAAGAGAAAATGTCTTTGGTGTATCGATAAGCTGCTCTTTTTAGCGCTCGCGAGTCTTGGGAGAAAGGTGGCATCTAAAGACTGTCAGAATGCACTCTGGAGTCCTGCTGATATCTTTTGTCATAGCTGAATAAATCGTGACTAACAAGGCCAAGAGTGGATTAGCCACAGAGGATTAAACAGGTTGTTGCTTGAGGTTTGTCTAATGCTAAAACTACTGATTAATGTTTCCATACGAAAACATGCTACATTCGGGCGCTTTAGCTTATTTCGTCGGCAAACAATGTGGCGCTAATGACTTAAGATTCAGATCGCTAACAAATGCGCAGTCAGAGAAGCTTAAAATGCTACACAGCAAGCGGTCGCCACAATTGAAGCGGCGTCTTTGAAAGCAAGAGGGCCGTGAGAGACGCGAGCCTACGAGACGTAAATAATAAAGAAGAAGAAACCGGCGCCATTATCGACGGCACACAATTGATGCACATGCCACCTTCACGGTTACCTCAGTGTGCGCGAGAACAACTTTTGAGCCGTTCGTCGTCGTAGACTTTCCTGATCGCCTCAACGGACGGCTCTCGTGCTACGCAGTCTGCGGCATCGCCGGCCGCCATCTTTAAGCACAGCTGGGTTTAGTTGGCGATGGTCCTCCCCTCCATGTTTCTTTCTCTTCTCGTTTTCCACCCAGCCCCCTCTCGGCTTGCTTCTTTCGTGGTATCGACAGGTTCACGGACGGCTCGGTCGGGAATCGGCGAGAACGTGGAGCTCTTGCTGCTGCGCTTCACCCAACGGTGGATCCTCTGACCATGCTTGATTATCTCGAAACATATCCGCCGAGGACAAATATTCATCCCAGATCTGAGGCCTTTGATCTGATGAAGGCCCGATTTGAAAGCCCCCTCCAAAGAGCCCTTTATAGACAGCGTTCCCTCAGATGTTCCAAGTAATGAGATTTAGAGTGCTATGATTAATCTAGGCCAATTTCATATACACACACACACACACACGAAAACACAAAGACGTGGACATATGCATAGTCGGAGCGATCGAATTAAGTTTGCGCGACGATTCCTCCCATCCGCAAATTAACGGAAAAATATATACGAAAAGCGAACAACAGCCCAGCTGGAGATCTTTGATCGCGGTTTGGAAAAAAATTGATTTGAAGAGGCTTCAACAATCATGTTGAAAACTACGGCCGCGGCGTTTTTTCTCGCTTTCATTTGCCCGACGTTCGGCGTCCAGACTATTATTCTTCGAGCAGCGTTTGTTTGTACTGGTAACGCTAATCTCGTTGACCAGCATCTCTGAGACGTTTCACGGAGTCGACTCCAAGAACAATAATGTGAGTTAAGTCTCAAAATGGTTGATGCTCTCACCTGCCTCTCCTGCTGGGTGTCTCCTCCGCTGTGATTTCTGCGGTCCGCCATGACTGGGCGCAGTCGCCTACTTGCCACCCCAGAGTACTTTCTTATACTCATGAATCTCTTTCTGTTTCTTACTACTGTGTTGCTGAAAGATGTGCATCTTTACTTTATGTTGCAGCTTCAGCTCTGCGAGCTGATTGGTGGACGCGAGGACCAGATGATAGACCTCGGAACCCTATTGTAACTATGGCAACAGACCCCACAGGCATGAGTGATTTGCTCCTAATTGCAAAGTAAACATTAGAAATGGAAGTGGATGTTATGGCAAAGTGTGACGAAGCTCGGGGTGACGATTACAGAAATGCAATAAGCTTTGAAAGGAAAACAAAGCTGAGCGCTGTCCGATATGCTGGCCATTCTGAGCAGGATGAAAAGGGAAGCACAAAGACCACAGAGTAGCGGTCCTTTTCAAACAGCTATGCACAGTTTTCAGCGCACCACGCCAGTGCCGTTTGATGTTTGGGAGCGTTTCATTCATCATCAGGAGAAAACAACAACAGACGGACGGTGGGAGAAAATGCACCAATATACATAGCGAGGCGAGATGAGCGAAATCGAGTGCTGGAAAGGAAAAACGTAGAGAACGCGAAAGATGATATTGCCTTTGTTGGGTAATGTTATCAGCTGCTTACCTTTCATACGGATTTCACACTTGCTTGTCTAGTAGCAGCCAGGGTCAGACCCAGCAAACCCTTCCCACAATGACCGATTTTCCATCCTGGCGAGGATCCTTGGTATTGCCTGCCACTTGCATTTGCATTGGCGCCGCCACTCTCAAACAAATTTACCACACACACTTTGTCTTGTTTTCAGGACTTCACATCACGCTGTCTTGGGGCTCGCGTCGGCTAGCGCTGGACTCTCATTGAAAAGACAGTTTGGATTCCGCACGCCGCACGTTCAAGAACAGCAATGTGACTAGTGAGAAAAGAAAGTCACTACAAAATAGCAGCTGGCCATTAGTCTCAGTGGCCCCTCAGCACCCTGCACAGGCTCATATGTTTGGGGGGGGGCGANTGCACAGGCTCATATGTTTGGGGGGGGGGCGACTCAGGTGGGGGGTTTCTTGACTGAAAGAGGGAGACCGCAGATACATTATATTTAATGAGTCACTCTCATTGTTTATCACTCACAAAAAAAACTACTGAAGCAGTTTAAGTTATTATTTTACATATTTAAAGAGACATTTCTTTCACAGAAGACGCAAAAATGTAGATCATTGGAAGAAGTATTAAAAATACCATTTATACCACACTTTACAATAAGGTTCATTAGTTAACAATACTTCTGTAGCATTTATTAATCTTAATGTTATTTTCAGCATTTACTAATGCATTGTTAAAATCACAAGTTATGCTTGTTAACGTTGGTTAATGCACTGTGAATTAACATGAACTAACAACGAATGACTATTTTCATTAACTAATATTAACAAAGATAATACTGTAATAAATCGGTAACACTTATGTGTCGTTTGTTAACAT
This sequence comes from Labeo calbasu, assembly GCA_019740295.1. NCBI lineage: Eukaryota > Metazoa > Chordata > Actinopteri > Cypriniformes > Cyprinidae > Labeo > Labeo calbasu. Next base: position 23,154 of record JAHKKF010521570.1, read on the forward strand.
TAGTTAATGTATTAACTAACATGAATGAACAATGAACAATACATTTATTACACTATTTATTAATCTTAGTTAATGTTAGGTAATTAAAATACTGTCATTCATTGTTTGTTCATGTTCACAGTGTATTAACTAATGTTAACAAACACAGCTTGTGATTTTAATAATGCATTTGTAAATGCTGAAATTAACATTAACTAAGATTAATAAACGCTGTAAAAGAATTCTTCATTCTTAGTTCATGTTAACTAATGTAGTGAACTAATGTTAACTAATGAACCTTACTGAAAAGTGGGTAACACTTTACAATACGTTTCCATTAGTTCATCTTAGTTAATATATTAACTAATGTGAACAAACAATGAACAATACATTTATTACACTATTTATTCATCTTTGTTAATGTTAGTTAATAAAAATACAGTCATTAATTGTTTGTTTGTTAGTTTAACATTAACTAAGATTAATAAATGCTGTAGAAGTATCGTTCATTCTTAGTCCATGTTAACTAATGTAGTTAACTAATGTTAACTAATGAACCTTATTGTAAAGCGGGTAACATTTTACAATAAGTTTCCATTAGTTAATGTTATTAACTAACATGAACAAACAATGAACAATACATTTATTAAAGTAGTTATTACTTCTTGTTAATGTTAGTTAATGATAATAGTCATTCATTGTTCGTTCATGTTAATTCACAGTGCATTAATGTTAACAAGCAAAACTTGTGTTTTTAATAATGCATTAGTAAAGGTTATAATTAACTAATGTTAATAAATACTGTAGAAGTATAGTTCATAGTTCTTATTGTAAAGTGTAAAGGGTTAGCTAAATAATAAATGCATTTAATAAACTTTGAATAAATAAGTAATGCCATTTTTTAAAAATACACTATCCTTCAAAAGTTAGGGGTCAGTAAGATGTTTTTGAAAAAAAGTAATACTTTTATTCAGCAGGGATGCATCAAACTGCTCAAAAGTGGTAGCAAAAAAAAAAATAATTTTCTTTAAAAAAAAAAAAAAACATGAACAAAATGTATCTCAGTTTCCTTAAAAATATCAAGCAGCACAACTGTGGTTAACATTGATAATATTAATAAATCAGCATATTAGAATGATCATGTGACACTGAAGACTGGAGTAAATTCAGCTTTGCATCACAGAAATAAATTTCATTTTAAAATATATTAAACATCTTAAATTGTAAAAATATTTCACAATATTACAGTTTTTACTGTATTTTTGCAGCCTTGGTAAGAATAAGAAACTTCTTTCAAAAACATTACAAATCAGTAACAATTTACAATAAGGTTCATTAGTTAACATTAGTTAAATATTAGTTAACATGAACTAAGAATACCTAAATATGTTACCTAAATGTTACCTAAATATCTTTTGAATGGCACTGTACCTTAACTTCACCTTTTGATTTTTTTTACCACAGGCATCTAAAAACACAAAAGCAACATGCTATAACATTATAATAATACTACTATAAAAATTGCAATTACTTTGATAATATCAAGTATGCTACACTGTGGATAACTTTTGTTTTTGTCAGGATTATCATCAAAGAACGTCTAGTACAGTTATTTTAGTCAACTAATAAGAGTTATTTTAGCCCGACAGCACTGTTAGAAAGCTACATTTGTTTTTCATTTTACAACATAAGTAAAATAATTTCCAAAATAAGTAGCCCAATTACAATAGGTCAATAACAGGTAACTATGAAGGAAAGTACCGACCAGCCAGTCTAACTTTAAACCAATATTATGAGTGGAAGTATTAAGTAAATAGATGAAATATTCTCATCAAAGTACTGGCAGTTGCAGCAGTGGGACATAGCTTTTGCTGATGAAAGACGGTTTGCTTTTCCCCTTCAGCAGCGAAAAAAGCAGACTAAACAAGAGCAGCACATTATTAAAATACTGCACAGAGCATAACAACCTTAAACACCAGGGGAGATTCAACATACTGTTGTTTGGCTCATAAACAAACAATACCTAGCCATACTGAAGCTGAGGTCGACGTATAGGTCATTATAGAGCAGACTGATGTATTATTCAGAGAGAATTCTCTTCTGAATAATACAAGAGATTCACTCATGTTGACACAAAATGATTGCGATACATGCGATTAACGAAATCCTAAATGTAGACAGATGTCGTGAGGGCACATTTTAGCTCAAGACGACTGATTAAACAGATAAGAAGATAGAAAAGTGTCAAATAATAGTAAGGTATCCATTTCTAAGGACTGAAAAAGACTGGAAATGTCAGGAGGAGTGGCTTAAAAGTGTCAGCAAAAACAGAGTGAAATATCCTGAGGCTTTGAAGGTGTGTCAAAAGAGTATCCAGTTTCTCGCTGGTAAAATAAGGGCAGCAGTTCATATCACTTTAATGTTACAGCTCTAAAATAGAGCTAACATTAGCATACCCGCTGGCTCTACATTTTCAAATCGAACGTACACTGAACCGCTTCAGCAAAAAAGACCACAAAATTCCAATAAAAATGACAACAGCCGCAGATAAATCAACAGAATCGTCGGTTCTGGATCTCTGTTATCCTCCTCGAGGACTGCACGTCACATGCCGAAATCTATTTTCCTTTGTAGGGCAGACAGTCTGTCATTTTATCCTCAGGATCATCTATCAGAATTGTCTTGCAAGAGCTACTGAGAAAGGCTTTTCTCACCTCAATTGGTGAACTGCTTCACCTAACATAATTCACAGCTGGAAGACATTCTCAGAATTCCCTGTTCTCACCAAGACGGTATGAACGGACTTTTTAGTCGACTGTTGCATGAATAAAAATGCCTCATTAAGGGATATTGAAACTCGGGGATGGTTATACGATTGCGGTGCTGCATTGATTTGAAGATCAATGGAGAGCAAAGGTGTTCAGAGGACTGAATCAATTCTGCATAACAATAAAATCCAACACCTCAAAGATCACTCCATCCCCCAATGGCACAAACTCACTGCTGGCGTAAGACAAGCTAAGACACAGCGTGCTGATTTTGATATTTGATGAACACATATCAAATCCCACCTCATAAATTACAAAGAGATAGATTCTGATTTGCAAATCTGCGTGTTGTAAAATGTCATATTTTAGTATGAGCACACAAAATAAATCAGTTGATAAATCAATTCTGAAATTAAGTAACCAAACAAACAAACTCAGTTACAGCATATTTGCAAAGTAGACAGCCTTCTAATTCCTAGTTAGCGCTAATAATCAATAAATATATATATATAATCTACAGTTGCATGCGAACGTTTGGGAACCCCCCAGAATCTGTGAAAATGTGAATAATTTTAACAAAATAAGAGAGATCATACAAAATGCACGTTGTTTTTTTTTATTTTGTGCTGTCCTGAGTAAGATATTTTACATAAAAGATGTGTACATAGTCCACAAGACCAAAAAATAGCTGACATTATTAATATAACCCCCTTCAAAAGTTTGGGAACCCTTGGTACTTAACACTGTGTGTGGTTACCCTGGTTACTAGACTGTTCTTCAGAAAAATCATCCAGGTCCTGCTCATTCTTCAGTTTTACAGCATCTTTTTCATATTTGAACCCTTTCCAACAATGACTGTATGATTTTGAGATCCATCTTTTCTCACAGGACAACTGAAGGAGCTATTAAAAAAGGTTCAAACATTCACTGATGCTCCATAAGGAAACACGATGCATTAAGAGCCGGGGGGTGAAAACTTTTAAACAGGATATTTACGTATCTATCTATCTGTCTAACTATTTATCTATTTATCTATCTATCATAAAATGCAATTTACTTTATCTATCTATCTATCTATCTATCTATCTATCTATCATAAAATGCTATTTACTTATCTATCTATCCATCTATCTATCTATAAAATGCTATTTACTTTATCTATCTATAAAATGCTATTTACTTATCTATCTAT
>JAHKKF010521572.1:0-22649 GCA_019740295.1 Labeo calbasu
AAATAAATTAAGTTTTGGCGAACATAAATAAATAATAAAATATATCATAATAATTAAACATTAAATAAATAAAATTAACAAAACTTTTGTATGGTATAAATATTCATAGAACTTTTATTTTATTTTATTTTATTTATTTATTTTTTATTAAACAAGACAATGAAACAGAGTGAAATTTTACAGTCTCTATAGAGTTTAAAATAAAGCCTCAGTTTAGTCCCCGTGAATCCACGGGGCCATCCCAGAATTTTGGTGATTTCTGCAGCGGTTACAGACACAGTCACCGATGTGTACAGCCATACATCACATCGTGAGACACACATGCACGGTCAAAAACTGTCACAGTAGGATAAATCGTCACCCCCTCCATAACTTCCTTCATGGTCAGAACTGCTCTAGAATATCCTGTTTTTACCGCAGGATAGAGAACGCAGTGCAGAGAAAATGAATGAAGGAAGGTGACCCTGGGAAAACTCAGTCTTTGGCCTCAGCAACGCTCAAAAGAAAGAGAAAATATTGAAAAGAGGAAAATGAGATATCCATCTTAAAGAATAATGGAAAGGAACAAAGAACAGAAACTGCCTGAACCTCAAGCGTTTTTGAAAAATCATCATGGTCGACCTTTGGAGATTTGAAATGATCATTAAATCCAGACTATGGAAAATGTGATTTAAGAATATTTAAGAGTCATGAAATCTCATTGCTGGAATTTAATTTCCTTTTAAGTTTGTCGCTTGTAATGTCAATACTTGAAAAGACACATTTGAACAATGTCCTGAGGGTCTTGTTGGCCTGGTTAGTGCCCCTCTGATAAAGGTTATTATTTGAGAAAATCTGGATAAGTTTCAATAATCCAAAATCACGATTTTGTAGCTTTGTACCATTTAAAGCATGCTAACCGTGTCCAAGCTCATCACCAATCACTGCACTCATAGTACAATCCCATATCAGTAAGTTGTGTGATGGTGATGATGACGACATGGAAATAAAAATCAGTGAATGAAATATTGCTTATGAAGCACTACTCTTGAGGTTAAGGTTGTGAACCTGATGCAACAGTTTCTTGACCCTGCACCTCATCACCGGAGCAACAAAAACTAAAACACCAAGAGATAAAGCGAGCTAATTTGGCCAATAGCAATAAAGGTGGATGGCGGTGCCTCTCTGTCGCCATGGGGCTGTAAAGCGGGTGGGCTACATGCTGACGCGCCCGCCTAGAGCCAACATGTTCTAGCCCAACCCAAAACCTTAGCACCATAAAGCCAAGCTGGAACGCAACCTTTGATCGCCAACACTCTGTGGAGAGAGGTACGCTCAGACACCGAGAGTTATTCACGGAAACACTCAGCAACACCTATGAGGATACAGGTTACTGAAAAAGCACTATATAAAGTCATAAACATCAAAGCATTCATATACAATTTGTATATGGCCTACGTCAAGGATTATAAAGTCAGGACGTTTTAAAATTTAACACCTTTAGCATACCTTTGAAAACAAAAACAAGTCATGCTGAATGAGACGTTTGGCCTTTTTTGTGAGAATGAACCTAAAAATATTTGAATATTTTGAGGGACAATCTATTTTTTCATTATGTGATTTGTACTAAAACATACAATTTTTAGAAAACGTAAGCATGAAGGTCCATCTCCTAGCCTAATCTGTCAAAAGGGTGTAAGCAGATTGTACGAAAACATACAAATGACTTCATCTTCATATGAGTTAGCCAACAATTCGGCAAAATGTAAAATAGCTACAAATTACCATGAGAGTGTGTTGGTATATCACAATAAAGTTTACAAAGCTGTTTATGGACACTGTAAAAATGAATATAATCCATGGAAATCACCCCACAGTCTCTCATTATAATAAAAACAGGATGATACTGATGTCAAAATATGAAAATCTAATAAAATATATACTGCCAGTCAAAAGTATTTGAACAGCAAGATTTGTAATGTTTTTTAAAGACGTTTCTTCTGCTCACCAAGCCTGCATTTTTTTGATCCTAAGTACAGTAAAAACAGTAAAAATTTGAAATATTTTTACTATTTAAAATAACTGCTTTCTATTTGAATATATTTTAAAACATAACTTATTCCTGTTATTTTAGCATCATTACTCCAGTCTTCAGTGTCACATGATCCTTCAGAAATCAATCTAATATTCTGATTTGCTGCTCAAAAAACATTGATTTTTATTATTATGTTGAAAACAGCTGAGTAGATTTTTTTCAGGCTTGTTTGATGAATAGAAAGGTCAGAAGAACAGTATTTATCTCATATAGAAATCTTTTATAACATTATAAATCTTTTTCATCAATTTCGTATTCAATTAAAAAAGTATTAATTTCTATAATTTCTCTTCCACCCCCCAAAAATGCTGACTTTTTATTTCAGATAAATGCTGATCTTTGCATCTTTCTATTCATCACAGAATCCTGAAGAAAAAAAAATACTCAACTGTTTTAAATATTGTAATAATAATAAAAAATGTTTCTTGAACAGCAAATCAGCATATTAGAATGATTTCTGAAGGATCATGTGACACAGAAGACTGGACTTTGAAATCACAGGAATGAACTATATTTTAAAATATATTAAAATAGAAAGCAGTTATTTTAAATAGTAAACATATTCCATTTTTTACTGTTTTTGCTGTACTTAGGATCAAATAAATGCTTCTTTAAAAACATTAAAAATTTTCTGACTGGTAGTGTCCTTTTGCCTGTTTAACCATAATTATACTTCAAAAAGAAGATTCTTCCGGAAAGATTTACATCTGGCTTTCTTTGATCTTGTTGTTTACTACATAGTTTTAAACTTTTGTCCATAAATTACTGTTTAAAACCCATAAACATTTTCTGAAATGTATTTAAAAAGAATTTATAGTTTAGACAAAATTACAATATTTCTGTAAACAAGTGCAGACACAAAGCAGATGTTTGGCAATTTTATATGCAATAAAACAATGCTATAATTCCAATATATATCAACAAAATACAGCAAATAAATTTAGGTTAACATATTCGGACAAAACAAAACACGAAATTTCGAACAATTAATATAAATGTGCCCCTTTTCAAAATTTGCTGAAAAGCGAGGGTCATTGCACTTCGGATCATCGGAGGAATACAATACAGCATTAAAAGTGTCTGGAATCAGCAAAGACAACAACGAAACTTTTAAAAGCCTCATCCAGGGAAAGTATGCGATCTAAAGTCATAACGACCATAAAGCCGCATTCCCTGAAGGATAAGGGGAATTATGGGAGAGACTTGTGTGCCTCCACCATTCTTATCTCAACATAAATAATGTATCTTAAAAGTTAATCATTAACATCTAAGCCATGAAACATGTTCAGAAGCCATAAAAAGCATGTTTTTTGTCCTCCCGATCATTGCTTGAGGAACTTGAGAACTGTAGTTGGGTCACCGCTTGTCGCCCACCGTGGCATCACAGACAGATATGCCATGATAAATCAACAAGGGCAAACTACAGTCAGTCTCTTGCATTCCTAAACTCCGTCTGTATACATTTGTGTAAAGGTTCTATTAGGTAGATCTTGTTAAAAGTCTTTTCTCCCAGAATGCACTGGAGAGGTTTAGAGAAGGTAGTAAGTCTCACATCACGCTTGGGACAGCGCACACCAGGAGTTCTGTGGGGCGATTGACGTCGGGGTGTATGTGTAGTCTTCATATTTAATATCCACATGTCCTGAACTGGTACTGTCCAACTGTGACGATGCCTTATAAAGAACAAAGAGAGACATTGTTAGTTGTCAAATCCAGCTTTGCAGTAGACAGGTTATTTTTAAAGGGACAGTTCACTCAAAAATGAAGGTGATTTTTTTATGTCGTTCCAATTGTGTTGGCTAATGTAAAAGTTAATGATGATGTTTTTTGTTAATCCACTGTAAAAAGTTTTCACCAGTTTCAACTTAAAAAATTAAGTTTAGCAGCTACCTTAAATTTTTAAGTTAAATCAACTTAAAAGTACAAGCCATTTTTACTCATTTTATTGTAATGAGTTAAAATGACTTGTAGTTTTAAGTTGATTTAACTTAAAATTTTAAGGGAGCTGCAAAACTTACGTTTTTAAGTTGAAACTGGTGAAAACTTTTCACAGTGTAATGTTGTATAGAACATGCGTTCCAACAGTTTCTCTTTCAAAAATCAAGATTCTGAAAGGACAGTTCTTTTTTTGCATAGTGTGAAGAACGCTTTCATCATCTACAAAACCTTTTGTCCAATGGAAAGGTTCCATGGAGGTCAAAGGTTCTTCATGGAACCACTGATGCCGATAAAACTTGGAACTCTGGAATCAATCATTTATCTTTCCCATCTTTAATAATTGCCTTTTATTGATGGTGACGTTTACAAAAAGAAAAAAGTACAGTTCAATCAATCACATGAGTACGTACTTGTGTGACTGAGACAACAGTTTGGCCTGCATACGGTGAAGCTGCGATATTGGGTTCGCTCTTTATTGTAGAGGCGTTTTCTGACGCAGGCAATGAAGTGGGAGACGTAGCGCCAGACACTGTTGACCCTGCAGTCAAATAGAACAAAATGTGACTGACAGCCACAATAAAGGACTAGCAAACTGGACATGCTGGTTATTGCAAATGACAATTAATGGCGTCAAACATTCGCTGGTGTTCGCACATGCACCACATGTCGACTGAATGCAGAGAAAAGTACTGTTACTGCTCTCTCTCTCTTTCACTCCCTTTCCCCTCCCTTTACTCTCTCGCTCACCCCATATTTCTCTCCACACATGCTCTGACTCACTCACTCCCACACTTCCATCCAAATCACTCATGTCTGCTTTTGTCCAAAAATGAAGCTTTTCAAAAACTGCTTTTCTCAACTCTTACCTGAGGATGCTTTGGTTTTGGGCATCTTTGGTTTGCGTTTCCTCGTCTGAATGCTTTCTTTCTTCATTGCTAATGGCCTTGGTACCTAAAACAAGAGTAAAGTAAAAAGATTATTCATTATGCAATCAAGAGTTGGTGTTTCAGTTATAATGCCGTTTGAACTGGGTGAGAATATGGGTCTTGTTGTTTAAAAAATGCAGTTGTAACTAGAGTATATTTCCTTTTTCATTCCTATTTCTTTTCTCAGCAATTATAATTGGTAGTTTATAGAACAAAGCTTATTTAAGCGCCTCCCCTTCCTTTCTGCATTCTCATTCTCTTCCGATAAAACACACCTATGACCTCTGTATCACGTGGATTACAGGTTTGCACACACACACACACACTGACGTGCACATACGCACTGCGTGCACCCTCCCAAATCGAGCACTGGTTGGAAACGCCAGTCTTGTATGGCACAATAATGCAGACTAAATCAGGAACTCACCCCGTGGAGCTTCATGTACAGTCCGCAGGCATTGCAGACGGGCTCTCCCTCTGCGTTTCTCCTCCACAGCGTGGTCGTACTGGTATGACAGTTAGTGCAACACAGACCTGCTCGTCGTGACGTGCTTTGCTGCAGAGACAAACATAAAGAAAGTTAGGGAGGCGATTACTTCGGCGGATTTTCACAAATTTTCAGGAATTAATGAAGGGGATGAAAGAAATAAAAGATACCTCTCCAAGAAAAGGAGAGATGAAATGTAAAAAGTTATTTTGGTAGTATATTTAAAAAAAATGAAGTGGCTAAGATAAGTAAATGCATTATACAGCATTTATTTTAAATGCAAGCAACTGTGGTCATAAATAGTAGAGAAAATGGACGGGAACTCTGTAACCAGGCCTGTTTATTCATCCCAAGCACTATTTTTCTGAATTCAAAGGAGGTTTTTAAAGGTACACATCATTCATATTCTTCTAGAGGAAGAATGAAGCTTCTCAGCTGAAATTCAACATAAAGTTTGGTGTTGTTTTGCGTTTTGCGCAGCTTGGGCTAAAAACAGACTGACTCAAGGACAAGGTCATGAATGCAAAAATGAAAACAGAGAGGTAGAGACAAGTGAGAGAATTGTGTGAGAGAGAGTAATAAAGAGAATGAGAGAGAGCGAGAGAGCGAGAGAGAGACTCCTGGGAAACAGGACAGCAGTGAAGGCTTGCTCAATTTCTCTCTTTCAATGGCCTTCCCCAGTACTAACCCTGAGATCAATCCACTAACCTCTTAATATGAATGTAAATGAGCAAAAACAATTTTGTTTTGTGTAACTGTGTTGTAAAAGTATCAGCTAAATACTTCTAGAAAAATCAGCAAAAAACATTTACGTCTTGTGTGGGAACATCAGGATATTTTATACTTTTTTTCTAAGCTTGAAGCTTGTTTTTGTTTAATAAAAATCATTTAATTTTAAGTATTTGCCAGTGAGGAATAGGCCTACTTCACAATAAAAATGCTTTGGGAATTTGAAAACATTCATGTTTTAACATCTAAATCAACTGCTTTAATTCATCTGAAAAATATAATTTTATATGCACTCTTAAAAATAAAGGTTCTTTATTGGCATTGATGGTTCCATGAATAACCTGGAACATCCACAGAACCTTTCAAATGCAGAAAAGGTTCTTTATAGTCGAAAAACGTTCTTTAGATTTTTTAAATGTTCTTCAAAATGGTTCTTTTAAGACCTGTTCGCTGAAAGATTCTTTGGGGAACCAAAAATGGTTCTTCTATGGCATCAGTGCAAAAACACCCTTTTGGAACCTTTATTTTTAAGAGTGTGATTGAATCATACATCTTTTCATTGAATCAATGTTTTATTAGGTCAAACCAAAGAAAGTAATTTTAGGGGATCAGCAGATCACGTAGGCCTCGAAATAACCGTTTCATGTAACAACTGCACGTGTCACTTTTTACAGTGTTGGTTTGGAAAAGTGTACAACCTAAAAAAACAACTAAATACGTATATTTAACAAATGGGCATTTACCAGGCGTTTCTGTGGTTTGATTAGGGGTCGATTGATGCCGTTCATCTTGTGGTAAAGGCCGCACGCATTGCACAGGTAATGTCCGGTACCGTCTCTCCTCCATAGCGGTGTTGAGATGGAGCCGCAGTTCACACACTCACGCCCTTCACCCGGCAGCTCTTCCAGCATGTCTGAAAGGAGAGACACAGTTAGTTTTTAATTAATTTTCCAAGGTTTTCTTCGAGGTTCAAAGAGATTTATGAGAGGACAATGGTCTTTAAAATCATAAAATATAACGCGAGACGAAATAATCGTTAAAGTTCACATGAAGGGAACGATCAGTGTAAGATGTTTTCAAGGTGTAGGCTTAACTGTTGTCATTTTTGTTATTTCGTCCTGTTTTATTTCTTTGAAAGCCAAATATGAATAGATTTAACTAAAAAATAAGTAAGTAAATTAATAAATAAAAACTCTAATGTTTCATTGTCTGGCAAAATCAGTCACGTTGATGTCAAGAAGTGTAATTTAAGTATGTATACTGACCAGAAATCGGTTAGACTTCTAAACCTTTTCGTGTTTTTAAATATGCGTGATTATTAAAATAAAGTTCTTTAATTTTTTATACGTTCTAAGAATTGTTTACATGTTGCGCCACTTCAAACTAAATTTAAACATTTTTAAATATTTTCAAATCTAGGCATAGCTATACTTTTCAAAAAGTAACAGGGTTCACTGTAACATTTTATGGATTTGTATATGATTTTCACATAAAGAGGGAGTTCTAATAATTTGACGCATAAGCTTGGCACACAACAAAATCTAAACAAGGAGAATATTCAAATAGTTGTTATTTCTATATTCAATATTTACTAAAATAAATAAATAAAATAACTAGACTTTTATTAATGTGTTAAGAAAAGGCCTAATGTAGCCTATAATACAAGTTGTTTTTCATTGTTAAAGCACTGTAAAAACTCAGCACTTTGTATTGGTACAAACAGATCTTTAGGTGAGGCCTGATTTTTTGAGCATCAGCGGTATGGAATGTGACAAAACTCTAGACGGAATGAAGAATGGATTAATGAGAGCATATCCAGGGTCACTGGAGTGTCTATTAGGGCGGCTGACGAGGCACGAGGGCCTCAGGCGAGCGGAATGTCAATGGGGCTCTTATCAGTGTTAAAGATCCAGGGGTCACCGATCAATCAAGATACTGACACGTGACGCTCTCCAACAATTTATTTCAAATAAGACGTGCGTATTAATAATCTTAGTAATATTATTATGTGTTGTCAATATATGGTTTCAAAGTCGTCTGAACATGTCTTGGCTATTTAATCCCGTTGAGTTCCTGATGGACTGTTGTAATCAATAATGCTGCATTACTCAAATTTATTAAACATTTTTTTTGTAGCAAAACATCAAAATGCGCAAACGCCGAGGCTTATGTAAGCCCGAATAAATCGCCCTCGGTTGTAGAAAGAAATGTGATGTTTTATGGACTATAAAAGAAAATGTGTCCGGCTAAAGCGCTGGGCTTCAAAGGGAACGGCCGCTAAATGTGTATCTGACCGTAATGGTCTGTTTAGAAAAGTTTGATCAAGGTGACAGTAGCTTGGATAGCTCTCACAATTATGAGGTGTGCACGGGACCCTTTCATCAATCCACAAGTGGACAGACAATAGCGGGGAATTAAATTAACATTTAAATTAAAGTGATTGTATTGCCCATTAAAGGATGTGTATTAGTGGAATAAGATCAAGTTTTGTTTTGATAAGGTTTTGTAATGTGCCTGTGTACTAAAACTAGCTGGTACTCTAGTGCCTTCTAACAAGGATAGGCTAACATAAACACCAAGACAGCAATAAATAACCCTTAACACCGCCGCTATAAATTGTGAGATCACAGCATCAAACGAAACCCCCTCCATTCCAACCATTTTTGCCTGCTGACTTGAAAGATGGATTTTAAACTATTGCCAAATAACGACCCGAATGTAATAACTAACTTTAACACACAATTCAAATCCTACAGAATCTTAGGTGGAATTATTTTAAAAGTGCGTTAAATAAAGTAACGCAGACAAAACATTCCTAAACGTTTTGTTATTTTAGTGCACATACATTTACATCAAAGAGAAAAATTCATCATCGTTTTACCTAAACTGGACCTCCTTCCCGGTAGAGTTCCCTGGCGTCCCTGAAGCCCGATCATGCCGCCGTCGAAGGGCCCTGGCGTCCATGAAGTTGCCATCTCCGGGCTCATGTAGGCCGCGTATGGGCTGGAGTAGGAGCCACCAACGGAACGCACCAGGGCACTTCCATACTGATCTGCCCGGCCGCTGTTACTCAACACCAGTGGATTCTGATACGCGGCGTCCCTGCCGGTGCTGCTGCTTACCGGCGGGCTGTGCGAATAAGAAAAACCGGGAGGGGGGTGAGGGCTGCCCGGGTTGAAAGAGGAGTTCTCCGTGCCAGTCTGTGGCCAGGCGTGGTGACTGCCGAGCCCGTGAGCTTGATGTGTGGACTCACAAGTCTGTAGGTAGGGCAAGGTCTGGAGCATGGCAGGTACTCGGGTGGTGGGCACATACACAGGTGAGCTGGCGGACGGATGGATGTAGTTCCCGGAATCGTGTGCGTAGGGGGACGGGTTGGAAGATAAAGCCAGACTCGAATACATAATGTATCCAGTGACTAAGCTATCCTTTCAAGTTTTGAAATCGTAAAATTAGCCCAAACTGGAGTAAAAACCTTGATAAAGTCCAAAGTTTCCAATGCAACGGTTTCTTGAGAAAGGGCCTCAGAAAAAGGAATTTACTCCTAATGACAAACCAAAAATAACAAATCAAATTATTTTTTTAGTATTAAATTAGGATGACACAAAAAAGAGAGAATAAAAAAATCTAACAATAATAGTTTTCAATTCATAATCACTGAATGAAACAGAATTTGTTATATTGTCCAACAACATATTCCAATATCTGTAACAATGCTTTGAATTTTTTATAAACAATCATAAACTGCAGAAAAATTACATCGGCTATTGGCTACAGTCAAGATCGACAAACTGTTATAATTGTCGTGATTTTTCGGTTATCTGTATCTTTCGATTTGTATTTAATAGACTAAAATCACATTAATTACTGTCCATATCTTTACATAGGGATATAAACAATTATCAGCAGCAGTCTCAGATATCCTGGGAAAACTCTATACCGAAACATTAAATCATCTGTGGGGATCGAATCAATCCGCACTGTAATCTCTCTAACATCTATATTTTATCGCCGAAAACGCAGATTACATAAAAACGGTGATAGCTGTAAGGAAAGGGTTTATATAATTTCATCCAAGAGCTCTCGCTGTATTATCTCACCAGATAAGGACGGTTAGTGATAAAGTCAGGAACCCTCTTTTCCAAGTGACTTGATTGAATATCGCCGTGGAAGTTCCCAGTCTCTTCTTTCTTCTCGATTTTAGCCCAGAATGCAAACTTCATCGAGTGTGCGACACACGAAAAACTTGTAGTTGTCCTCTCCGCGTTTGGACGTGTCACCGTGCCTTGTCTGTATCTGGAGATAGCTGCTGCTGCAGATAATGCCTAATATAACTGTTCTCTGATTTGCTCTCTACTTTACTGCGAGTTATTTGTAAGAGCAGAACCACGTGACGCACTCCAAAGGTAGGACCCATGGAGGAGGAGAAGAATGAGGGATAAACCGATGGTGTGTTGCGGAGGAGGGGTGTGCTCCTACCTGTAAGATCTATATTTGCTGAGTCCACTGTATTTTAAACGACTGTGTTTTTTTTAGTCGATGAAAGTTAACTTTTAAGAGACATTTAAAGCAGCTGGAAAATTGCTTTGACAGAGGCACCAAAGCAAATATGATCCGTGAATACGCAATAGAAAAATCACACATTGTTCTATAGTGCAATAACACGTTATTTCAATTTTATTCTTATGAATTTAAATTGATCTAAATAAAACCAAAGCACTGGAAGAACTGGGCTAATAAGCAAACGCTTTTCTCCCGCTACTGTGCACATTATGTTTTACAGTAATGGCTTGGGATTTTGTTTGTACTTTCTTGTAAAAGAAAAATGTTGCAGTAAAATAACCTCGCTGTCTGTGCGAGAACGTAAAGCTCAATTTTATGGCCCGATAAATCTGGATGTGTTCTCTATAAAAGCTGCAGAGAGATAAGAGATACGAGCGACAGCTTAGTATGATCATACAACAATAATCACACTCATTATACTCAGTTGGAAATATTGTTATCTTAGCGGTATTGTTTGAGTTATCACCCCTCCCCTTTTTCGGATGAAAATTGAGTTTTAAATATGTATGTAAATACCTACATTAATTACACGTGCTAATGAAAATAAATAATAATAATAAATTCTCAAATTAAAGCGCAATTAAAATAATAATAAACGATACAAAATTCCTACGCAAGTTGTAGATTAATTTTTAAAAGGGTTGATTAACGAAAAACTCCTCTGTGCGAAGCAAATATCGAACAGGCGTTTTACTTCTCAGACAGGCCTATTTAGTGATAAATTCAAGTAAGCAAGTGTTGTAAATTTCTCTTAAATTTCAGAAAGGTGGTCGCCAATCAGTCTCCTCGACAGGCCGCTGATAATGAGATTAATAAGTGATGTTGCGACCTGTGAACTCATTGCTCGCACCACAAACGCGTGGAGAGGACAATTGAGCACACACCCTGTCTGCAATGAGGGAGCCAGCGACTGTTTGATCACTGGAGAACCTGCAAGGCTACACGGGTTAAATAAATCCTTCTTTTACCTCTCAGGCGTTTCATTTAATCAAAGCCGTCTTTGCCTAGAGTAAATCACCACAGAGAGGATTTTCAGTTGAAGCCGTTTCGTTTTGTCAATAGATAGAAATAAATGTGGTCACGGGTTTGGCACATCAACACAAACTTAAAATAAGACTAAGTAAATATTAAAGATTAATGTGTGGTAGCTTACCTATGTTTTGTTTTTTAAGTACTTTGGGAACCTAGCTATTTATCACCTGGCTTGCGTTCAATTATCCTAAAAATTATCTTCAAAGTGACTGCCACACAGACAGACGTCTTGACAGACAACCAAAGCAAGAACTTAATGATGCAGGGAAGAACTGTAAATTCTGTTCTGGATGAACGGCTACGTGCAATGCCAAGTGTTTTAGTTGTGAGAGTGTGTTTGTCTGTTATTGCTGGCGGGGAAAAAAGCGGGGAGAAATCTAATGTTCTCACTAGTGTTGTCAAATGTTAGGCTGTTTTAAATATTTATGTTTTTAAAGATGAACTTGGCTTGTCACTAAACGGAGTGATATATATTTTAAACGCATTAATATTTATTTTTATAGCTATTGTGGGTCTATAATAAATGTACAGATGCGAGGAAACGTAATCGCAAACTGCCAATTAGCTTGTTGTGATTAAACGTGACTACTGATAAATCTTACAATATGTTAAACAAAATAGCTACGCTGTATTTTGTATTCTGGAAATCATTTAAACACATAAATAACCTGGTTTAAAATAACGTTTATAAATTTAGATAAATTTGTACCATTAGCTAAACAAAATAAACACGTGTCTGAGTATACAAACACTGTTTGTAAGTAATAATTCAGCTGATAATTTTCTGTGATAAAGTACGATTGGCAGATAGAGGTGATACTGAATGACGTCAGACACTGGAGGACTGAGACGAGGAGTTACTGAAGGAGGGGAAACTTGAGTTATGAATCCACCACAGACTAATTACTTCTAATAATTGACGAATGACCACTAGCCTAATTGATTTAGCGTTTCATACCTTTCACGACACCGGTCTAGGGCGATTCTTCCCTTTGGCTGCTTGAAACTTCATCAATGTTAAAACATTGCATGTGCTAGAATAAGATTCGACCATGCCTTGACCAGCCTTTCAAATCTGATATAGGTAGCCTATAAATAAGTATAAAAAGCCGATTGTTTTGGAATTAAAACGATAAAATCCTGACCAGTTTGCTACACCAAACAGGTCGACTCTCAGATGATGATGTAAAAATCTTACAATTTATTTTATTTGAATCCCCTAACCTCCTTTATTTTTATTTGTATTTATTTTTTATTTATTTATTTATTGAAAAATTTGTTTTCTAAAATGCTCAGGGTAATGAGCAATATTGAGAACTAAAAAATACAAGATGTAACTGTACTGACAATACTGTTAAAATTTCGAAAGAAACAATTTAACGATTATAAAATAATTGTAGATCTGAAAACCTTTGGGTATAATTCTTAAAAAAACAAGATCAAATCAAATTTGCCTGATTAATGGTTCCCTAAAACATTTAGGCCTAGGCTATCAATGGTTATTACAACGTAATTGTTATTACTACAGTTTTTATTACATTTACTGTTGAATTAACAATATTACTATGTCGGCAAGTAGTCACCTTGGTAATTTGGTTAAAGATTATTTACATAACCAGAGACTGACCGGGGGACGCGCTTGCTGGCGTGGAACAGTTTGATGGACAGCTAATGAGGCTCGCGCGGAGAGGGCCTCACGAGGCACCTCATTCATAAGCGCGCGGTATCAGCCGTCCCCTCATGAGAGACAGGCATTAAACCCAGCCTTAACCCCCAGCGTTTAGTAGCCGCTGAAACACTCAGGATGAACCTATTTCAAATCATGAAGGGATCAGCAGGATATTAATAATGCTCAACGCGTCTTAACGACCGCGCACAAAAGACACTCTTCGCAACCTCTCCTCCAATACTGCTGATGTACCCAGTTTACCTCATTATTAGACGAGCCACGTCTAATCGTGACGGTCATTCTCGACAAACAACATAAATCGTCATATTATATCGGTATATTAAGCGTAAGCCTACGTCAAAGATTCTACGTTTAGGATAAGATTCTACTTGGATATATTATAGCTAAAAGCTATAACGCTTTCTCCTTTCGTTTGTACGTCATCATAACGTCTAAATTTAAACTTTTTCATCATCACCTATAACTACATTTAAAAGGGTTGAAGAAGTGTAATGTATTATCACTGTAGGACCTCCCTTGATTTTATTTTAAGATAAGGCGGCAATTAAACGTAGGTTTTCAGTTTTTGTACAGTGTACTTTGATGCTGTCGTTTGTGTATAGCGCGCATTCCTTCAAGGTAAACGGAATTTGAGTCTTCAAGTTTAGAAGCAGGCTGAGATAACTCAAGAATGCCTGGAGGTATTTAGTGTCTATATATGGTACTTCTCGACTAATTTCACCTCCACTGGTACCTTACATTGTGTGTTTGCAAAGGAATTTATTTCTCCATCTGTGTGTCCGATTGCAATTTCCATCCATTTCCTGCATATTGTTTTAATAGCTTCAATTCCGGCTACATATCAACTACATTTCACACAATTTACAAATCCTATTTGTATAGGTTACTTATTTATATATGCCATTATTTATTGAAAATTAAATAATAATTAACTAATAAATAACTAATTTTAAAAAAACAGAAATAGTAAAGCTTGGTATTAAACAAGATTATTCCGTAGGCTATCTTAATTTCTATATCAGCTATCATTCCATTTTTCTTGACATTTGTAGTATGTAAGGAAAGTGGAAAGTTTCTGTAATTTATATTTATCTCCTGTTTATGCCTATTTTTCTTATCTATTATTTTTTAATATATATTTATATGCACATATTTATCAATTTCCTAATTACATCCACCTTATTTTTCCTAAAGAATGGGCGTGGTCATTTGTAAATGTTATGGGTCTGGCTTCCAGTCTCATCCTGTCCAACTTTTTTTTTTTTTTTTTTTTTTTTGCTGCTTAATATTGCAGATTGGTGTGTGTTTCCCTATTATTTTAATATATTATCTTAATTATGAGCTCAATGGTTTGTAGTCCAAACAATTTTACTGTTTACTGCACGCTGTTATTCTTATTTCCCTATAGCGGCTAACGAACTGGAAGTCTTACCCATTGACTTCTGCGTTGAAGAATACGGTGTTTAAGAATTATTTTCATATATTCATTATTTATTGAAAAATAAATAATATATGACTTTTAAAAACTAAAGCTTTATATTAAACAAAGATTATTCTGTATATTATTTCAGGCCTATCTTATATATATATATAAGGGTCATAAGGGTCAAATTTTTGAAATTGAGATTTATACATCATCTGAAAGCTGAATAAATAATAAAAATGGTTTGTTAGAAAATCTGTCTGAGATACATCTGGAATCCGAGGGTACAAAAAAATCAAAATACTGAGAAAATCGCCTTTAAAGTTGTCCAAATGAAATTCTTAGCAATGCATATTACTAATCAAAAATTAAGTTTTGATATACTTATGGTAGGAACTTTACACAATATCTTCATGGAACATGATCTTTACTTAACATCCTAATGATTTTTGGCGTAACAGAAAAATCGATAAATTTGACCCATACGATGTATGTTTGGCTATTACTACTTAAGACTGGTTTTGTAGTCCAGGGTCACATTTGTGTAAAGTTTAATCAAATGTGTATGACGTGAATGAAGTAATTCATATTATTTATCAAACAATACATAGATTAAATGAAATATTGTCCTTGATCAGAATAAAACTGTGGTCAGTGTGTTGTGGGTTTTGTGCACAGTTCAGCTCGTAACTAAAGACACTGCAGCCACTAATCAAAGTTTATGATATAGTTTGTGACTGTTATGACTTTGTGTGTGATAATGTGGTTTTACAGAGATATAATGAGGTTTTGGAGTAATGTCATGTCTTGTATTTGAGATATAAGATCATACTGATTTAGGTTTGACGCTTCTTAATTTTTTTTAGTGTTGTGTGCTTTACCTTGAGAAGACATTGAGTTTAATTCATACATTGAGATTAGACTAAATAAATATGATTAAATTGAATGTTCTGACTGGGATCTGATTATTGTTGTAGTGGTTGTATGTGACCGAATGATGTGTAATATCACAGCCTGTGTGTGTGTGCATTGGCGCGGTTAGTGTGTGGTTTGGTCCGGTGCAGGCGAACTGGGGAATGTGGAGCTGGAGTCAGGCTAATCTGTGAGAGCAGAGAGACTGGCTCCTGTCTGCCTGTCTGCCAGGCCTCTATCTGTGCGTCTCAGTTCACACCCTCCCTCCCTATCTCTACTGCAGTGCTGGGGCACAGCATGGGATTCAACTGGCCTCCACAGGGCCATGGACTACCAGTGTACACACATACAAATCCAAATCATCTCTGCTATATGTGGTGAAAGAGCATCCAACATACGCATTCACGAGTTTTACAGCATCCATACCAAACAACAAAATCTTAAAACAAAACTAATACACAACATGAACTTAACATATGCGTACTAACATTTGTGTGTTCTATCAAACATGTGGATTGAAGAGCTGATCCTCATTAAAAAGCCCAATACACAAGCAGGCAGCATGCTCTCCCATTAATGTGTTGAAAATAACACCTCCCATGGCTATTGGGAACCAGGGGTATATTCTAAGTATATACAATGCAGTGTCCAAAATTAGTTTCTTTCTAATTAAATACTAATTATTTTATTTTATTTCATTTTGTTTTATTTTTGAAAATTACTGTTATTTTTTGTAACATTTCGTTTAAAAATTGCAATATTTGCATGACCACTATTTAAAAAAAATTGGGTTCATTTTTTTCATTAATCAAAATTACAGTAAAGATATTTATAATGTTACAAAAGATATTTTATTTCAAATAAAAGCTTCTATTTTGAATTTTATATTCAACCCTACAAAGAACCCTACAAAATGTAAATAAATAAAATTAGAAATTTGTTATTTTTACATTTTTAAATATTAATATTTCATATTAAAATTCAGAAAAAAACACTAAGCGTCAGTGTTATTTTAGTATCAGTGAGATACTATTAATATTTAGAATCAGTTTTTATTTTTATATTTTCAGTTTTAATTTTAATTTTGGTTTAGTTTCATTGTTTTATGTTTGCCTTTTTTTTTAGGATATATACGTTTTTGCTAAAAAAACTTTTTATTTCAATTTTAGCACATGAAGTTAAACTAAACTATTATAACCCTAACTAGTGCTATTTTTTGTTACATGACATTAAAATAAAATTTTATTTTGTCTAAATAAATGTATAATAAAAACGATTATAAACACTTAAACATTAAAATAAAACACTAAAACATAAAATCAATCAATTAAGGCATCTAAACATTAATACGCTCAGTATAAAAATACAGATTTTCCTTTTGAAATAAAAATAGCTAAAATGATTATAAAGAGTGTTAATAAAATTAAATAATTTATTTTAATTAATTATAAAATTATTAATTAAAATAACTTTTTAATATAATATAATATAATATAATATAGATATTATTATTAGCAAGGGCATATTAAATTAATCAAAATTACAGTTTACAGTAAAGACATTTATAATGTTAAAAAGATTTTTGTTTCAAATAAACGCTTTGTTACATGACCTTAAAATTACATTTTTATTTTGTCTAAATAAATGCTAAATACAAACTATTATAAACACTTAAACATTGAAATAAAACACTAAAACAAAATCAGTTTAGCCACCTAAACATTATAATGTGCTTATTTTTAATTTATTTTAGATTTTTTTTTACATTAAAAAATAGCTAAAATGATTACGGAGTATTAATAAAAAGTACAATAATTTATTTTCATTTATATTAATACATTTAGATAATATTAACGTAATATAATATCTAAGTTTTTACAGATTCATTTTGTATTTTAAATTGTAATAATATTGCCTTTGCATAAGAGTGTAAGAAACTTTGCTCAAAAACATTCAAATTAATACCAGCCCCAAGCTTTTGAACACTTCTATGTTGAACAATATTTCTTCTTTTTTGTCGAAATTCAGTTTATTTACAGGTTTAAATGATAAAAAAGTTACAGATTTTTTTGGATCCCACTTTGTACTGTAAAATATGACACAGGGAGGTGTAAATGACCTTTCCAGTGACAATCAGACTACACGACTATCACAGATTACATAAAATCTGTGCACTTTATCAACAGGGAAACTGGCTTTGTAAAGCCACACACCCTTCTAGTCATGAACATCCCACCAATAGTGAATACAAATGCAAGTGCAACAAAGCGCAAGACAAGAAAGAACGTCTGCAATCTTTCCAAGCCCGATCACTCATCCCACTAAAAACTGCTCATCAGGAAACTGCTTGATAAAATCAATACAACACCAGTATGTTACCTACTAAATGCCTGTCAATTAAGATCAAGGATTCTGATGTGGTAATGGGCAGTTTAGCGTTAGTGTATTGGCACAACATCAAGGCATGTCCATTCAGTGGCTCAACAGGATTAAGTAATGTAGTGCCATGTGTAGTCGATGTATAGAGGAAGCTCCTCTCCCTTTCTAAACATCTAGAAATGTGTAACTGAATGGCACACAGACTGAAGCTGCTCTTCTGGGTGTGAGAGAGGAAGGAGGGTTATGAATCGAGGAATGACACTCGTGACTGGGTGAGTCAGAGGGGTGGCACAGGAGTCACCGGAGCACAGGTCATATCAACATATGGCCAGCCAAAAAGAATATCAATTTTCAGAGTACATATTGTGTATTTGCAGTATTGAGCGTTGAGTACACGTTTGCAGTCTTCGGCGCTGCTTTGTGTGTGTGTATGAAAGGTAAACGAGTCAAACATGACATTTATTCAGTCATACAAATTTACCATGGCTCCTTGTTTCACTGAGTCTGCACAAAAACCACAGTCTTATTCTTTTCCTTTCTTCAGTTTCTAAATGCAATCAGCCAGAATCTCTTGAAGGAGATAAGCCTGTGTATACCGGATGTAGTGGCGAATAGATATGATTATGAAGGGATATGAAGCACTAACCTCCCATAATACTTCATGTATCCAACCATAATTCATCAACCATTCACTACTGTACCAGACAAGATTGCCGTCTATGACCGTGAACACCGAAGGAATGTAAACAAAGGTAGTCTAGTTTTTTTTGTAGGTCACGTTGCAGATACTGCATTAAATGAAAGCAAATATAAGAGGGTATATAAAGTAACGCACCACATACTTCATCTGAGCTATGAATGTCCAAATGTTTTGTGAATGTGCATGTAAAAGAAGTATTTTTGTCAACTACAGAAGATGAAACACTATGTGGGCCTGAACAAGAGAGTTTGTTAAATGTTCATTTTAATATAAAAAGTGCCAGTGAGATACTGTTAATATTTAGAATCAGGTTTTATTTTTATATTCTCAGCTTTCGTATTTTAATTAAAGTTTTAGCAATTTTGTGTTTTTTTCTTTTTTAGCTTACAAGTTTCTGCTTAATTTTTTGTTAAAATTTTAGTTTGAGTTATTTTAGTATGTGAAGTTATAACTGTATGTATTATAACTGTAAACACACACATATATAATTTATTTTATAGTTATTTTTAATTTATATATTTTACCACAGCTAGTTTTATGGCTTTAGTTTAGCTTAGTTTCAGGTTTAGTTAACTATTATAACCCTGATTATTTTTTGATGTTATATGACATTAACATTAAATGTTATTTTGTATAAAAAAACAATAAATGAAAAACTAATATAAATATTTAAAAATTAAATTAAAACACTAAAACATAAACATATTTTATACTAAATCAATGTAGCATAAAAACATGTATCTTCATTTAATAATAATGAGCTAAAAATATGTAAAATTATTTATATAATTTATATTATATAATTTATAAAAATATAATTATTTACTTTAATTGATTATAAAAAGATTCATTAAAATATAACAATAAAGAATAATAAAATGTATATAATATAATATAATATAATGTAATATAATATAATATAATTCATATAGAAGTTTTTAAAGATTAATTTTAAGTGAGTGTTAGATGGCGGCAATATTAATATAATCTAATACCTCTAATTCATATCACAATATAAATATTGTTATTTAATATTATAACAATTTATTTTAATTGATAATAATAAATGTATAATTTAATATAATATAATACAATATAATATATAATTTTTTAAAGATTAATTTTTACAGGGAGTGCTAGATGGCGACAGTATTTAATACAATACCTCTAATCCATATCTTAATATAAATATTATGATATAATATTCCAATAATTTAATTAATTATAAAATTATTCATTAAAATTAATTTATAATAATTAATGTATATAATATAATATAATATAATACATAGAACTTTTTAAAGATTGAGTGTTAGATGGCAGAAATATTTCATATAATGTAATACCTCTAATCTGTATCATAATATAATATTATAATAATTTATTTTAATTAATAAACATAATATAATATAATATAATATTATATAATATAACAGAACTTTTTAAAGATTAATTTGAAGTGAGTGTTAGATGTCAGAAATACTCATCATAATCTAATACCTCTAATCCATATCATCATATAATAATTTATTTTAATTAATTATAAAATTATGCATTAATATTTATTGATAATAATAAATGTATATAATATAATATAATATAATATAATATAATATAATATAATATAATAATATCTTAATATAAATATTATGCTATATTTTTCCAATAATGTAATTAATTATAAAATTATTAATTAAAATTAATACCTAATAGTAAATGTAGATAATATAATATAATATAATATAATATAACAGAATGTTTTAAAGATTAATCTGAAGTGAGTGTTAGATGGTGGCAAATTCAGTATCTTCTAATACCTCTAATCCATATCATAATATAACCAAGATAAGTTATAAACAAACATATAAACTTGTGACAAAACAGCATACTAGATAAGGCACGCTCGGCAACCGAGAAAGTGTTAAACGTCGCTTAAATGCTGTGAGAACCCTTTGAGGTTTCCGTTCTCTGAGCATTCAGATAACTTGAGTTATCTAATGCAACTGAATGACAAGAAGGAAAACAGACTCTAGCACACAGAACGAAAGCCATCTTAAGAGGAAAGATGGAGTCTGTAGCAGTGAGGTAAGACGGCTTTTAACAATGAGCTCACCAAGAACAGCTCTGGATCACGACGTCAGCATTTACCACACAGAAATTGCAAAGTAACCATTCACTACACAAATCACATATCTTGTAAGGTTGTGTTTTGCATACAAAGAACAGACGTGACCGTAATAGGGCACAAATTTATGAAGTTAAGCAGCGCAAACGGTCAAGCTCATTTGTCCAGTAATTATTAGAACCATCTTTGTTCTGCTTTATGTGCTGTAGTTTAAAGCTCTCTGCCGTTACCATTTCACTGCATAATTGTCCAAAGACAGAACATTCTCCCTGCGTAGTGACCAGCTGTAATGAACAGTTAAATAGGGTGTGAAATATCTCCCCCTGAGGCCCCATAAAAAACAACTTATACACACCATTTAACCCAGCCACACACACACCAGCCTACAACCAGCTGTCAAAAAACCAATTACTTATCACAGACTAAACTACTCATTTAAAGGTTGGAAAAACAAAAAAGAGAAACAATGTGTGTGAGGTTACTGATAGGTCTGTAAATCTTCATAGACAAATCTGGCCTGAAAAACGCTACCTGTTTAGTGCAAATTGTACACTGTTTTAGGAGTAATGATAATCTGGGCTGCTTTTCATCCTTCATGTCAGGCTCTTTAGATCCCTGTATGTTTGCTAGGCCTCCACAGGATTACTCCAGTCTTCAGTGTCACATGATCCTTCAGAAATCATTCTAATATGCTGATTTACTACCCAAGAAACATTTATTAATATTATCAATTTTGAAAACAGTTATGCTGCTAGTATTTTTGCAGAAACCATGATTTTAGGAATAAAAAGAACGTTTATTTGAAATAGAAATCTTTTGAGACATTGTTAATATCTTTACTGACAATTTAATGCATTCTTGCTGAATAAAAGTAATAATATCTAACTTTAAAAACTTTTTAAATGTTAATGTAAGAACCAAAACCCCATAAATTTGTATAAACCCTAGAGCTTTTAAGGTTATACAGTGAAAAAAAATCTAAGAGGGCAGTTCAGTGTGTTTATATTTAAACATAATTTAAAACTTTAATAAAATGTCATTTTATGACTTTTAACAATTGTGCTTGTAAAATGGCCTTTGATGTTTGTGATATATTACTGCAATAGATCATGTCCAGGTTTTTTCCAGATGAATGCATTCACATTTCTCTCTGTGTGTGTGTGTGTGTGTGTGTGTAAGAGAGAGAGACAGAAAGAGAGAAAGAAGGAGATGTATGTGTGTGATCTCAATTCTCAAGGAGAAAACAGACAGATCACACAGAGGAAGTCTGTATGATATCAGCTCTACAGTCAGAGACCCTACGGTCAGCAACTCTCCGGATCCATAACGGAGAAAAGAATGTAAGCATAGACTACATACAGTTGAAGTCAAAAGTTTACATACACCTTGCAGAATCTGCAAAATGATAATTATTTGACCAAAACAAGAGGGATCATACAAAATACATGCTATTTTTTATTTAGTACTG
This sequence comes from Labeo calbasu, assembly GCA_019740295.1. Taxonomy (NCBI): domain Eukaryota; kingdom Metazoa; phylum Chordata; class Actinopteri; order Cypriniformes; family Cyprinidae; genus Labeo; species Labeo calbasu. The sequence continues at coordinate 22,444 of JAHKKF010521572.1, forward strand.
ACCTGAATGTGATGTTTCACATGAAAGACATTAACATATAGTCCACAAGAGAAAATAATAGTTGAATTTATAAAAATGACTCTGTTCAAAAGTTTACATACACTTGATTCTGTTACCTGAATGATCCACAGCTGTGTTTTTTTTTGTTTAGTGATAGTTGTTCACGATTCCCTTGTTTGTCCTGGACAGTTAAACCACCCGCTGTT
>JAHKKF010521574.1:0-15787 GCA_019740295.1 Labeo calbasu
GAGAGAATTGCGTGGGGCCGAGGGGCCGCTGCTGCAAATAGGCTCCTCCCCTAATAGTAATCTCACTCCAAACTTTTTCCAAAACTTGAGAGCCCTGAATTTATAGGGTTTTTTTTTTTATCATATTGTTTACTTTATTTATTTGCTGGGTCAGTATTGTTGTAACCTTTGAAATACCGGAAATAATTTGGCGAAGTGATAAGGACATGTAATGCGGTCAAGACCTGCAGGGACACGCATGGCTAAAGTAGCTCCAGGCAGGTCTTGACCGCATTACATGTCCATATCTTGCTCAGATACACATGTATCTGAGCATTTCATTACAAAACCCGCCCAATTGCTACTCAAAACTAGCCCAATAGCATTAAAAATCGGACATCAGCATTAAAAAGCGGACATCAAAAACTACCCGCGGAAAACCTCGGACTTGGCAACACCGCTTAGAACGTTCGTCAGCCAATCAGATTCAAGCATTCAACAACCTGTAGTATCCACCTTTTTCCTGAGTACCAGATGAGCAGCGCTATTGGGTAAAACGGGGTAAAAAAAAAGGTAGACTTGAATTGAAACTTTTTTAATATAACTAAATATAAAATGTACAGAGGTTTATTGTTATATTACCAGCTTGGGAAAAACACCAGAGACCGGAAATGTAAACCGTTCCAGTCAGGCCAGACATGAGACATAGTCATGTAAACTGACTCACTGGGTATTGTCTAACTTTAGACGTCTATTTCCATCCTGTTTGTTTCCTTGCCACTGTGTAAGCTAATCAAGGTATAATAAGTTTAAAGCCCTGATTTTAACCAAAACATATTTACAACATGATTAAGTTTTACATAGCTCTCCACTGACCCGAACAATTAAAATCATAGTTTTAACACTCTGAAAAGGCAATTTGGAAATTCCAAGGACATTTTCAGCAAACTCAATTCAGGTCCATGGACTTTGAAAAACCAAACTGTTGAGAAAAAAAAACAATTAACAAGCAAGAAGTGTGTTCGCATATGAGTCTGTCTCCAGGTTTATGTTCAGTGACAAAAATCCTCTTTGACGATAACTACATTTTGAATGCAGGTTTTACTGTATTACAATTCGGTTTGGTATGACACCTTAGTACATTGCTATGCAAAAAGAAGATGGTTAATATCATTCATATTTTTACATTCAAAACCAAGACTATTACAAATTTAATGCAGAGAAACCTAACAACAGATCTGGCGCCATCTACCTACAGAAGAGAAGAACACCTCACATTGCAGTCTGTTGGTGTTAATGGCAGCTGCCATTGGAGAGCGTACAACAGAAAACTTGAAGAGGCAGATCTCAACCTGAAGTAATTTTGACCAGCAAAGTGGTGTTGGGTATCAATGTTTCCTCATAAAATGGATGAGTATCTTCCGCTGTAGGGGTGGTATGATCCCAAGGATCCAGCTGTGATTCAGAGGAATAGGCAGTTGCTTGAGGTCGAGTATGTTCTTCGATGGTGGTGAAGTCTATAGCAGCTGTTGGCATAAGCTCAGGAACACTTAAATCCACTGCACTTTCATCAGTTTCGTTTTGTAGGCCTGAGATCATAAAGGAACTGTCCAAAAACACCCGTTTAAAACTTTCCTCAATCACTGGTGTTGAATTGGAGCTGTTTTGATCACTTCTGAGGTCAACTTCTTTATTTGCCGTGGTGTCAGCAGAAAGTGGTTTCATGTTGGTGAAGGCAGCACTGCCTGCTATATCAGAAAACGGAACTGGTTTATAATTGTTTAGGCCTGTTTTTGTTGAATTTGTTTTGGTTGAGGCTTTATCAGGCCTATTAATGTACTTTACCACTACAAAGCTGCTTGTGGGTCTTGATGCCTGGGACACACCAATAGCACTGAGGTCGATATCTGCTTCTGAGATTTGAGACGTTTTGTTTCTCCAGTTTGAAGCTGAGTTAGCTTGCAGGATGTTGGCTTTGCCAAAAGGTTTCATAGCAGATCTGTGTATAGCTGACTGGAAAGTGGGCTTTGCAGAGTTGTTAACATCAGCAGATCTATATATTGCAGATTGAGAGGTTGGGATTGCATAGATGTTCTGCTGGTTTGAATTTTCCTCAGATCTCTTTCCTTCTTGAGTCACCTCAACCCGCCTACCAATCACAGCGCTGCTTGTCGGTCTCAATTTTATGGAACTGTAATTTTCAGTTATATTTGATTGCGTTATTCCAGCAGTGGTTCTGTCATTAATTCCCTTTGATGGATTTAACAGACCTTCATGTTCCTTCAAGCTATACCTACGAAGTGGATGGATAACAGCATTGCGTATTTGAGAATACCCAGTCACTTTATTCATAAGAGAAGACTTGTGAATTGGAAGAATAAGCTCTGATGTGGGATTCTTCTGGCTGTTGACAGATTTTATGGAGTTGGGTCCAACAAACCTGCTATTTGAGGATCTCACTGTTGGGAGTTCATCTCGGTTAGATTCAGTGTGCTGTGCTGAAGTAAGCCTACTTGAAATCCACCTCTGTGATGTTTTTGACTGAACTACATCAGCAGCTCCATTATTTGTAGTATTTGTGCCACTGAGAGATGTTTTCATTGCTACAGCTTGACCTCTAACAACATGGTACTTTGGAGCATCAGATATCAGGTTACTTACACCTTCAGTAGAAGAGACGATTTCACGCCGAGGTACGTTATCAGAAGAATCGGTCTGATCCCGATAAGGTTGTTTTTCTTGGCTTGTCTCAATGTCCTTGAACTGGAAAAGTGTTTTTTCATTTCTCTCGCGTATCAAGGGCTTTTGAGCGAGTGCACTTAATGCGGTACGTGGACCAGCAGGGGCATATTGCACATTAGATGAGTTTGGAAGAGAGTGCATTTCTGTTTTTCGTAGAGATGTTTGCAACGTAGGGACGAATGAGAAACCCTTAAAAGCATATGGCTTTTTAGAAGTTAGATAATACGGTCGGTTTCGGCTACTAGATGTATCTGAATTTTTAGATGTCCCCTGAGTGCCAGACACTGATGGATTAACACTGTGAATGCTCTTCATTGCATTACTTGGCACAAGAATTGGTGCAGGATAATGTTTAACGGATAATTGTACAGTACTTTGGCCGAAGGAGTTCAGATTTAACCTATTTTGGACGCTATGCTGACTTGGCTTCTTTAATGAATGATTCGTTAGGTCTGGTAGATTAATATTTTTATCACGTTCTGAGACTAACATGGAGTTACTTGCAAACTGCATTCGTGGGGTCAAGTCTGTGTTTTGTTTTGACCGGTTGAGTAGCGCAGACATCTGGATGCCACGGTTTTCATTTGATAGGAAAAAAGAGCGGGCATTATTGGTCACCGAAGGCCTGTTGGCAAATAAACCTGTAGCCATATTATCATACTTCTTTTGACTGTGAAAGGTCTGAATGGATGCAACTTTCTGATTACTTTGTCCTGTATTTTGGGGAGATGTCAAGTGAACATCTTTGAAAGCGTAGCTGCTCGTGGCTGATTTTGTATTTCCGTACTCAAAAGTGGTCCGCGGCCTTGCTTTTGCACTGGCAGTGCTTTCAGAATTAGACAGCTTGGCCTGATCATGTTGAGAAGAAAACATCAGAGATTTTTTTAAGGGAAGGATGCCATGACCTCCATTTGTATTTGATCTCCTAAACGCAGGAGATATTGGCGTTGGGATTGTTGGAGGTTTGAACACATTGGAAAAAGCTACATCCCTCATATTCTGGTTGGAAATTTGAGAAATTACTCCAGTCGCAGCAGAAAAAGCTTGTGGCAATGGTTTGCTCGCATGTTGATTTGATCTTACAATTGAGGGAGTTGTATTTGGTAGTACAACGCTCCTCAGCACGTTTTGATTCTGGCCATTGTTTTGAAGAAAATGATCAAACAGCATGTTTCCAGCATGGTTCACAGTTGAGCTTCTAGACATATAATCAGTTGGAATATTTTCCCTCAAGTAGGGTTCATTAAGTCCTAATGCTCGTGAACTGTCTGGGTGCATTTCTGATTTAGATTTAGAAGTATGCTGATATCCAAATGAGCCAAATCTATGCACATTTGCTGCATACATTCCACCATTTTTCCTCGCTAGCCCTGGGGCCAGATTAATATCACTAGAGCTCATTTGGCTCCATTTAAAGTCGAAGGGATTTCGTTCCTGTTGGATTGTTTGTAAAGCATAGCTTCTTTTGGCATCAATTCCATCATTAAACGTGACAGTTGATAAATCAAGAGGATTATTTATGCTGTTGACTTTGGACTGGACTTTATTTGGAACTGAATTGTAATAGGTTACATCTGCAGAAGCTCTTGTGACAGTAGGGCTGAAGCTTTTCTGAAGAGTTTTTGCATTGACATTTCTTTGGTTGTAGGAGGCAGAGTCGATCCAGGGCAGCTGATAATTGTTAAATTGTTCTGTGTTGCTTTGAAGAGTGTTTCTTTTTGGATTTTGAATAGGGGGATTAACACTTTTGAAATTTTCCAGTGCTGGCGTTTTGATCTCGGAATCATCCGTGATGTCTCCTAAAGACATTGGTGATAAACCAACAATATATTTTATTATTTTATAAAAGCATATGGCAGCCAATTTAAAGCTTGTTCATTTGTACACGTTATGCAATATATCTGAAAACTCCTGAAGAACAATACTATTTTGACTACTTTTGCAACAGCTCTTGTGAATATTTACAGACTGAAAACTACATCTTACGCTTTGACACATCAGGCAAACATCCCACGACAGAAAGAGTCAAACCAACCAAAGCCAGTCTATACAAAAAAGAAAGTCAGTCTTAAAATTACAATAAATTATTACAAAAATGGAATAAAGGTAGCACTGAAATGAAGGCCTGAAGGCTTACCTCAGATAGTATTGAAGAGACATGTTTTAGGGACCAATGCACTTGTGATTATGTGCCACGCAAAGCTTTGTGTCACACCTGGGTCAAATTAACCTACTAATGTGAGCTCACTAAAATGCTAGTACTATTGATCACCATAATGGTGATTACTGATGAGGCTCACCTGAATGCAATCATAGTTGCACATGCAAACCTTTGCACATGCATAATTATACATTTGTATTGGTTATATAAGTGATGAAAGAGTAGAAATCTGCCCTTGCCTAAAAATAATTATATAGAGAGGTAAAAAAAAAAAAAAAAAAAAGATTGTGTGATAAACTTGTTATAAAAGTATGATGGAAATGTTGAACTCTGCCCTTGCCTAAAAATAAAATATATTGTGGTAAAAGGAAAAAAAAAAAGACAGTGTGATAAACTTGTCATAAAAATTATTTCAAAATTTATTTAGTACAAAAATAGCAGTATACAGCAATTTGTAAAAAAAAAAAAAAAAAAAAAAAATATTTAAAATACATATAAATACATATAAAATTAATTGTGATCATAAAAGACGAATAAAATCTAGGCTCTACATTTGATACAAATGTAACACTGAAAAACTCTTTATAATTAAGCTTAGTTACAATAAATACATTTCGTAGAAATTCATCAAAGTCATTAAGTTACAATAATTTAAAAATGAGAAAACTGGTTGGGGTAGTTTCCATGATTTTGTAACAGTACCAAAAAAATATACTGGCCTAAAACAAATAATCTTCTGGCAGTGTGGTTCATTGGAAAAAAAAATATTTTTTTTACATGTTGCTATGTATATAGGTTACTCTGGAACAACCCCACATGTCTGTTATGACAACCAGTCACGCCCAACAGCAAGCAGTCCTCTTGTGATTCCCAGGTAGTGACATTCCACAGCTTTAGCACGAAAATACTTCATCCATAGGTTTCCATAGGCGTGCCATCCTTAACCTCGAAGCACCCACAAACAAAGAAAGGGACACATCCACCCAGATGTTCACTTTAGCAGTAACCCAGTGTTTTTCCATTTCTTAAATGATTACATCTGGTCCCTTAAATCATGATCGTTTACATATTTGGCTTAAGGAGTGTGTGAGTGACAATCAGCAACTTCATGTCGTTCACATCATGTAGCAGGACATCATTGCCAGGTCTCTCAAGTCATCATCAGTCATACAATCTGAAAACACAAATGACACATGACAATTAGTTTTTAGGTACTCATTTAATGTATGAAAACCATTCAAATGCACACGAGTGTGTTATCAAGCTGAAATACTCACTTCTCCGAGCATTCCCGGTGCCTTTTTTGAACAGGCGTCTTAAGCATTTCATCAGGTGTCCTTTTCGCGAGCTTGGTGGAGGTGAATCGTCTTCTTTTGGTGGGATGACCGCATCCTCGGGCTCCTCGGTATCTTCGTCGTCATCCGAACATTCCTCCGTGCTGCCCGCGGTGACTAGCCGCTCAAAAATGTCCTCGTCAACCGGCAGGTTCTCTTGGATTGTCGCCTCCGACAGCGGCGTTGAGTGACGGCACAGCGGACACATTATCTGGGGTTCGGGGCTCCCCACGGACCTCCTGAGCGTCACCAGGCAGCTCTCACAAAACGTGTGTCTACAGCACAGCTGTCGAGGACACCGCCGACTGAGGTTGTATGCTCTGTAGCAGATTCCGCACTCCGTTTCTGGACACATGTTGTCTTGTTTGTTTTCTTGCTTCTCTCTCGTTGCGAACTCTCGAAGTAGTTGATAGTAAAGTGCCTGTGATTCATGCCGAGGATCCTTATATAGTTGGGGAAGGCGGATGGAGGTGCGTAGGAGGGAGGCGGTGTTTCAGCTTTCTTTCGTTCTCGGCTGGCAACGAGAGTTGCGTTTCTAAACAAAGTGATGTCATTGCTTTCACGTTTTCTGACCTCCAAATGCATGACCTAATATCGGCTGAAGTTAAATCATACTGGCCTACGTGTCTTTCCGTACGTTTCCGGGGGTTTTGTATTTTACGTTTAACGTTAAATAGATACAGTAAACTGCTTACACTAAACCAAAACAGGAATTCCCCATCTTCTAGTTTTGGCAAGTATTTTAGATTTATGATTCAAAACACCTATATTCCCATCAAAGGGAAAACTGAGGCGTGGGTGTCATAGATCTTACTGTAAATCTAGTAAATCAGTGTCAAACGTGTCACCCTTGTTGTTTTTAACAATGTATTAAAATTAATGAAAGTTTAATAAACTCTATAACCTCTTTATTCTTTTAAAATTTAATTTTGGTGTGTTTAACACACTTAAACTAGTCAAACTTGACATTTGTACAGTTAACCTGTAAAAATATTATGTGTATTAAATACGATGACTTTTTCTTTTTTCCCTGTAGATTACCGGAATCCATGTCTGTATGAAACACTGAGTGCCCTGGTTTTCTGCTGTAAGTTTGGAGGAAACAACTGTTTTATAAAAATAAACAGTGATTACAGCAAGGGAAATACAATACACCCGAGCTGCGCTGCACCTTATTAGCTTATCCAAACAAAACCACTCTACCCCACTGTGAAACTTCCCAGAATGCACTCGCCTCTTGTTTTCTCCCTCCCTGTCATTGCCTTACTTGGTCTTGGGTGTGACGCACTGATTCTAAACTGGCTGTAGCCGGCCATCCTTTCCTCAGAGTGCTTCCCGTATTCTCTAGTATCCCTCGTAACTTTTTGAACTTTACTCTTAAGAACACACGCTAGTTTACTGTGTTACCTGATACTTTTGAATTTAAATCAAAGTTTAGAGTTTGTCATATATATGTGTGTGTATGTATGAAATGATAATATAAATATCACTAACATTACAATGTTGTTGAAATGCCTAACACTATGCATTTTTGTGTTTCTCCCCAGTAAATCCTCTAAGAGGAGTCCTGTTGTATCATACGTGATCAAGACAAAAAAGGTCAAAGGAAGTTGAGAAATAAAGTCAACAATGAAAAAAGCTTGGCTGGGGATTTCGCTGGCAGCCATGTTCAACGTGCTGTTAAACACTTACTACAAGACATGACCTGCGACCGTCTACACTCTCTCATGAGTTATAAATAGAAAAAAAAAAACAGCTCTTAATCATTTACTTACGGTATGCAACAATAGCAAAAAGCTGGTCGGCTGGGTCACATGAATTTTCCATGGATTAAGTTACAGTTGTCATTTCAGTGTCGGATGTCTGTGGAAAAGTAGGTGAAGAGTATGGAATGTTTTGTCTTTTTTTCGATGTATGTGGGACTAATAATGCCTGAACTTTATTTGAACTGCATTAAAAAGTGATTTTTAATGATGGTGTCGTGTTCTTCCATGCTTAAAAGAATGTCATGATTTACTCACCCTCATGATGTTCTTACTTGCCGTGACTGATTTTTTTCTATGAAAGATGATTTTTTCAAGGCCAAAAGGACCAAAAAAACCACACTGGGACATTTTTCATATCTTCTCCACAGAATAAAAAAAAAAAGTAATGACAGAATGTTTAGTTTTTGGGTGAATTTTAAGACCAAACCAGACCAGCTTATTGATGATGTATGCAACCTTATTTTTGGAATTTCGTATAGTGATAAGCGTAGGTGTATACTAAGTTTTTCCATATAACAAATGGTCATTTCTGGTTATTTAAGCTGTATAAATCAGTCACAACAAAAAATTTAATTTGCATAATCTGTTAAATTATAATTATTTTTTCTTTGACACATGAATTTTATTGGGCAGTTAATTTTTAGAGTAATTATTTTTTTGTATTTTTCTGTTGTGACTTAAGTTTTAAAGTTTTAGTAATTTTGTTTGGTTTATTTATTTTTGTTGTTTTTTGAATATGTGTATACAGTGGCATGTGAAAGGTTGGGAACCCTTTGCAGAATCTACGAAAATGTGAATAATTGTAACAAAATAAGAGAGGTCTTACAACATGGATGTTATTTTTTATTTTGTACTGTCCTGAGTAAGATACTTTACATAAAGGATGTTTACATATACAGTAGTCCACAAGACAAAAACTAGCTGAAGTTATTAAAATAACCCCCTTGAAGTTTGGGAACCCTTGGTTCTTAATACTGTGTGTGGTTACCTGGATGATCTACGACTGTTTTTATGTTTTGTGATTGTTGTTCATGAGTCCCTTGTTTGTTCTGAACAGTTAAACTAAGCGCTGTTCTTCAGAAGTATCCTCCAGCTCAAACACAACTATTAAAAAAGGTTCACACATTCACCGATGCTCCAGAAGGAAACATGATGCATTAAGAGCCGGGGGGTGAAAACTTTTGAAAAGCATTAAGATGTCCAAATTTTTCTTATTTTGTTGAAATATATATATTTTTTCACATTTAGTACTGCCCTTCAGAAGCAACAGAAGACACTTACGTGTTTCCCGGAACACAAATTAAGTACAATTTACCTTGATCTTCAAATTCAAAAAGTTTTCACCCCCCAGCTCTTAATGCATCATGTTTCCTTCTGGAGTATCAGTGAATGTTTGAACCTTTTTTAATAGTTGTGTTTGAGCTTCTCAGTTGTTCTCAGTGTGGAAAGACGGATCTCAAAATCATACAGTCAGTGCTGGAAAGAATTCAAATATGCAAAAGATGCTGGAAGAATCTGCAAAACCTGGAGGATTTTTCTGAAGAACAGTGCTCAGTTTAATTGTTTAAAACAAACAAGGGACTCATGAACAACCATCACAAAACAAAAAACAGTCATAGATCATCCAGGTAACCACACACAGTATTAAGAACCAAGGGTTTCCAAACTTTTGAAAGTGGTTATTTTAATAATTTCATATGTAAACATATTTTATGTAAAATATCTTACTCGGGACAGTACTAAATAAAAAATAACATGCATTTTGTAAGATCTCTCTTATTTTGTTCAAATTATTCACATTTTCACAGATTCTGCAAAGGGGTTCCCAAACTTTTGCATGCCACTGCACTTATTCAAATTTTAGTTTTAGTTACTGTTTTACACAGCTAATCAAATTATGAAATTATTAGACGTCTATGAAAGCATCCTGCAGCAACAATAGCTCTTGCTCTGTTCCCTCTCTTAGTAACCAAGCCATCTCTTGATAATAAATGTCAGTGAAAGCAGCTCCCACCCCAGCCATACAAAGCATGGCATCAGGGGAGGGAATGAGACGAAAAGAAATAGACAGCGGTAAACTTACAAAAACATACACGTGCAAAGCAAAAACAAGACAGCGTTAAACGGTGACAGAGCTTAGTCAACTGTTTTTTTCCTCAGACTTCTCACGTGTGACTTTAAACTGACCCAGCATGGACTCAGCGCTCACGTTTGAAAGGGCACAGACCAGTTCACCTTGACAATAACAGCAGGACTGGAACGGTGAGTGAATCTTTCATCCTTTTTTCACGGACAATAAACTGTGGAGCTAATAGAACACCCAGCTTGGTTCTCTGAATGCCAGCAATGATAAGCAGTCATATGAAAATTACACTCCTTGTTAACAGAGTTTCCATATATGTAATTATACATTTACTTGACCTATTTTATTTTTTTATTTTCTTGCCAGTTTTTAAATAAATATTAAAATGTAGATTGTTTATGAAAGTTTTTTGCAGGGTAGCTATATGCATTCTTTCTGAAAACAATGATATCATTGTGTTACTCACATGACCAGAGGTCAAATAGTTTTGTTGAATGCTGTGTAGCATATTTCAGCTACGTTTGCAAGTTGCCACTACAAATGACAATGACATACAAACAATTATGCATACAGAGATCTTTGTAATAAATCTTAAAGTCCAAGTTTGGACTCCTAAGATAATGTCGCTAATTCTATGGAGACCTGCATTGCTAGGCAGCCCCTCCTTTGAGTGATGGTTGCTCTGACTATGCCCACTCGAGAGTTGGATTGAAACTGCAACACTAATAAGAAAACAGACAGCAGGGTTTATTAGAAGTAAACAGTCCTAAGAAACCTTCTGTATTTGGCCCCTCTTTTGTATGTGCAGTTACCATAAATGTGTACGTATTTATAGCGCAGTGAATTACAGTGGTAAATGCAAAGCTTTTGAGACTAAAAACAAATTTCATTTGTTTCATAAATGTGCAGATGAAAACCAAATCTAATGAAATTATCATAAAAATGTGTTATTCCCATAGCAAACGTAGCTTATGACATCCATACAGTTGAAGTCAAAAGTTTACATACACCTTGGACAATCTGCAAAATGTTAATTATTTTACCAAAATAAGAGGAATCATACAAAATGCATGTTATTGTTTATTTAGTACTGACCTGAATAAGGTATTTCACATAAAAGATGATTACATGTAGTCCACAAGAGAAAATAATAGTTGAATTTATAAAAATTACCCTGTTCAAAAGTTTACATACACTTGATTCTTAATACTGTGTTGTTACCTGAATAATACACAGCTGTGTTTTTGTTTTGTTTGGTGATAGTTGTTCATGAGTCCCTTGTTTGTCCTGAACAGTTAAACTGCTCGTTGTTCTTCAGAGAAATCCTTCAGGTCCAATAAATTCTTTGGTTTTTCAGCATTTTTGTGTATTTCAACCATTTCAATGACTGTATGATTTTGAAATCCATCTTTTCACGCTGAGGACAACTGAGGGACTCATATGCAACTATTACAGAAGGTTCAAATGCTTACTGATGCTTCAGAAGGAAACACGATGCATTAAGAGCCGGAGGGTGAAAACTTTTGAACAGAATGAAGATGTGTGCATTTTTCTTATTTTGCCTAAATATCTTCTTTTTTTTATTTAGTACTGCTCTTTAGAAGCTACAGAAGATACTTACATGTTTTCCAGAAGACAAAAAGTTCAATTTACCCTGATCTTCAAATTCAAAAAGTTTTCACCTCCTGGTTTTTAATGCGTCGTTTTTCCTTCTGGAGCATCAGTGAGAATCAAGTGTATGTAAAGTTTTGAAAGGGGTAATTTTTTATAAATTCACCTATTATTTTATCTTGTGGACTTTATCCTATTATTTATGTGGAATATCTTATTCAGGTCAGTACTAAAAAAATAACATGCATTTTGTATGATCCCTCTTATTTTGGTAAAATAATAAACATTACAATGAACAAAAAACTGAAGGTGTATGGAAACGTTTGACTTCAAATGCTTTACTAATCATTATCATGAGGTCCATGTGACTTTTCAATGAGTTATTGCTGGTATTTTGGTGTTTTGCAAAAGATCCAGTTCCTCAATATTTTAGTGATTTCATGCATAGGAAGTGCGAAAGTCACTTTTGAAACTGGGTCAGTTCCACTTATTTACAAACTACATGAGACTCGATTAACCAGGCTTAATCCGGCAAATCAAAAGTACTGTTTCATCTTTATATGCAAAATGGTTAAGGACTTAAAACTTGTCACAGTTACTTGCTTTTACATCACTTGCTCAACAATGAATCCTATGCAGTGAATGGGTGCCGTCAGAATGACAGCCTAAACAGCTAATAAAAACACCACAAGTAATCCACATGACTCCATCAGTTAACATCTTGTGAAATGAAAAGCTGCGTGTTTGTAATAAATTCATTAAGACTTCACACCGTTTTATCCTCAACCAGCTAAAATACGAGTCCTCTTTGTATAATTTTGCTTTCTCCATTAAAAAAGTTGTATTGTCTAAACCAGGAAAGAAATATACACAGATCAAGTACAGTTTAAAAGTAAAAACAGTTCTAAACAAATGTGTCTGTGGATTTTGATGTGAAAGGAAAACGGGATGGATTCGAGGAAGCGTTATTATTATGGACGCCAGAAATTTTTTTTTTTTTGGCCAGAAAATGGTTCAAAGTGAAAACACCTTAATGATGAATTTGTTTATCACAAACACAAAGACTTTCACTTCAGAAGACTTCAGAAAATTGGTGGACTAGAGTCATGAGGATTACTTTTAGATTATTGTGATATTTTTATCAGCTGTTTGGACTCTCATTCTGACGGCACCCATTCACTGCAGAGGATCCATTGTTCAGAAAGTGATGTAATAGACAATAACTTTTGAACAAAAATGATAAGTTTGTATGTCCTTAACCATTCTGCATATAAACATTTGTTTATATCTGTTCAGATGAAAATACAAACTTGTTTACATCTTTGATGGCCTGTGGGAGAGTAAATGTCTAGGTTTTTTTTTTTTTTTTTGGCATGAACTATTCCTTTAAAATAATGCAAACGCCTTAATCTCACATTTGTGTCTATCTGTGGCATCACTGTTTCCTAGATGAGACATGATTAAGCATGTTTAATCTGCCAAATAAAAATAGTTTAATTTTTATTTTTTCTTATTCATATGAAAAATGGTTAAGAGCTTGGAAAGTACAGCAGCAAAAAATCTCACAGCTAGTATAATGACATATGCATTTATGCATTTAGCAGATGCTTTTGTATTAAAAATAAATAATAATACTTTTTTTCCTAGGTTCATTCAGAAGAGGACAACTCTGGAGTTCAGTCCCCACTGAAGACATATTCCTTGTTGCGTCTCGATTTCCTTCATCATGTCAGAGACTCAGCCAACACCTGCACAAACTGAGGTGCCTCCAGAGTCTCCAGAGGTGGAGTGTCCAGTTTGCTATCAGGAGTACGACCAGGACTCCAAACTCCCGCGCATGCTTGAATGTCTTCACGTCTTCTGCACAGAATGTCTCCGTAAAATCCAGCTCACTCCGCTGCACCCGCCCGACCCCAACAGCGCCCCCTCAATCTCCTGTCCCCTGTGCCGCCACTCCACCCCACTACAGGGTGGCGACGCATACTCTCTCCCTTGCAACTCAAGGATTCTCGCCCAGCTGCCTCCCGTAGCTTTCCGTCTGCCTGCGTCGGTGTCTGCGCGGCTGGCCACGGTGACCCAGCGGTTGGTACTGTCTCTAGGGGAGAGGGACACCCGATTCATAATCCTGCCCACTGTTAGTCTGAGGGTGGAGCAGATGGGAGAAGGCACGGAAGTGGTAAACCCACCTACGATGCTGCATAGAGAGATTGAGGTTTTGAGGAGACACAAGAAGACCCTGATGTGCGTTCAGGTTTTGGCTGTCATCTTCTGGATTATGTTTGTATTGACTTGTGTGGTTGGAGTTGTGTTTGGGCCAAGCCTCTTTCATAATTGAGAGATTAAGGACATGGATGCGTCCTCGTACATTAATTTTGTGCCTGCATTTTGTAAATGACAACATTTAGATTATTATACATAATTTTTGGACACTTAAATGTATGAAAGTCATTGCAGAACATTTTAGAGTATACAAAGTTTAGGTTTTTAAATTATACATTAATAGATATATGGTTCAAACTAAAGACATTTGGTTTAAGTGTCCAAATACTTTATAGGCCTATTTTTCATGTTCATGTTGTAGTGTGTGTATAGTCCTACAATTAACTGTTATGTGAATATTTATCTATTTTGTAAATACAGGATGATAATCTCTTTTCTCTAACTTTTTGTACAGTTGTTTTGTATGCAGACATGATGCATTGTTGTTCAATCATGAAGACTGTCCAGCAAGGGTTTTTTTTTCCCATAAATGATAGTGAGTCCCTCTTGTGGATGATGTGCATGAATACATCTGTTTTGATTGCATGGCAAGGTTTACAGATTTACAGTACTTCATCAATTTATCAGTTCAGTTGACTGAATAAGTGAATATTTTTATAATTCTTTTTGATAATTTCTGTACAGATACAAACCATAACATTTTGTTTTATAGAACAGTTTATTTAGGAAATGATAGCATTTTTGTCACACTACGTATGGTCCGGTTTCATAGATGGGGTTTAGCCTAAGTTAAGATTAGACCATAGTTCAATTAGGACATTTAAAGGAGAAGTCCACTTCCAGAACAACATCCAAGATGTTCATGTCTTTCTGTCTTCAGTCGTAAAGAAATTATGGTTTTTGAGGAAAACATTTCAGGATTTTTCTCCATGTAATGGACTTCTTCAATGCCCCGATTTTGAACTTCCAAAATGCAGTTTAAATGCAGCTTCAAAGGGCTCTAAACGATCCCAGCTGAGGAAGAAGGGTCTTATCTAGCAAAGCGATCTGCCATTTTTTTCGAAAAATAAAAATTTGCATACTTTTTAAGCACAAAAGCTTGTGTAGCACAGGCTCTGGGATGATCGTCCACGATGCTACGAATTAGTAATGGGTCGTTCTTGAACGATTCTTTTAAATTTGAATGAACCTTCAATGTGACTCGGTAAGAACAAGTCATCTCGGGGAGTGATTCATTCAGTCGCGCATGCGCAACATCCTTTTAGGTTCTGTACTGGAATTAGTTCACCTGTTTCCAGTATTGGAGTTTTTGGATTAGCTCACCTCACTTCTTATCGGGTTTAAATCGTTCATTCATCACGTGACAGCCCCATAAAATGAACGAACGACTCAAACCTGAAACTTGTCAAGTAAGAAGTGAGGTGAGCTAATCATAGACTAAAGACCCAGGTAAACAATGAATTAATCTTTTCTGTTTCTTATAGCATTATAGTTTTGACTTGTTTGTAGTGTGATCAACATTTGTGTAAGCAGTAGATGTGTTAGGGAAGTAACACGTAACATTTTAATTATATTTTGTTAAAATGAACGAAATTACTCGAAAAAAGATTCGGTCATTTTGCTGAACGACACTCAAAGGTCTGAGTCGGTAAAATGATCCGAACTTCCCATCATTACTGTACTGAGTACTGAGTACTGTGTACTGAGTATAGCGAAAAACTCCATCTTATTTTCTCCTACAACTTGAGAGGAGGACATTGTTTGTAAACAGCGTTACCAATGATGTCCATTATATGGAGAAAAATCCTGAAAAGCTTTCCTCAAAAACCATAATTTCTTCACAACTGAAGACAGAAAGACATGAACATCTTGGATGACAAGGGGGTGAGTA
>JAHKKF010521576.1:0-12868 GCA_019740295.1 Labeo calbasu
TGGCAACACTGGCACCCGCTCTTACAAGAAAAAAGGTGGATACTTTGCCTTTCTCTCTCATCTTACATTTCTAAATCTCTTAACAGATACACACACACACACAAATATTTAAATACTACAATAAAGACTAAAAACAAGAAACATGAAAAATGCCAAATATATTTAATAAAAATATGTTCTGGTTCATAAATTAAAAGTCAAAGATTTTGGAAGCTCTTCCAAAGAAACATAAAAAAAAAAACAGTCAAAAAGACAAGAACATTTTAAAACGGTACAAATGATAAATTATTTTACATTTAGATAATAGATTACATAATACAGAATACATTTACAGTATATTAAACATAATGTGTTCATAAAAAAAGAAATATCCTTCATTTATACAGTACACTTTGTGTTTGTTTCAGTGGCAAAATTATTTTACAGATCAGCTGGGTAAGTTACAAATAAAGCCACTGGTCTTGTATCATTCTACAGTGCTTGAGCAAGGGCTCTCTTGATCACCGTGTCAAAAGGTTTTAATGCAAATCCAAATGTGTATATAATCTATACAAGCTAAAGCAACTAGAAAGTGTAACAGTTCATGTTAAAAATGATTAAGTTTTGTTTGCATTTCATTACAACAAAGAAAAAATTGCATACAGTTTTTACAAAAAAATAAAAATTACAATACTGAAAGTCAATATCAACAATAGCATTGCAGTCAATAACAGTTTTATGTCAGTCAATCTATCCTAGTTTAGCCAATATAGATCTTGTCATAAATGGTGTGAGAAATTGCACAGACATTTGCACAAAAATTGACATGTTTATGAAAGGCACTGTACTGCATATTACAGAATTAAAGTGAAAAAGGTCTCTACAGCTGATGACAAGTTCAAGTTTTACATACTAGTTATTTCTGAAAGTAGCTTAAGACGATGCTATGCATTAAAAGAATACTGTAATACAGCTGATTCATTGCTTTGATATGAATATCCCTTCTCACAAATAACAGAGCTATGCATAGTTTAGTCTATATCAAATGATAATAAAGTGATAACTATATACATGCACGAAAAAATAGCTTTGGGATTTTACTTTGATCAATCAAAGTATTATAATCTTTTTACAATAATCAACACTTTGGCACAAATATTAAGAGAAGATAAAATAAGGCAAGATAATGTGTTACACAATATAATCATACCATCAGTGCTATGTAAAAAAGAATCAAGTAAAGAGCAAGAACATGAGGTGCAAATCTGAGCAAAAACCTTCAGGTTTTAGTGTTAAGTGCTTGTTGCTACATGTGTAACCTGATTTGTCATAAAGAGAAGAAAGAATCGAGGTCTGCTATGACAGCTGCTTGCTTCCTAGACACTGTATTCAGCAATCTAGGAGCCAAGGACGGGCTTCCCAAATCCACCTACAGAGGGAGAGACACAGGGAACAATGAGGAAAACTTACAATGGATTATTTACCATCTCAGGTTACTTCATACTTACAGTAAAGGAATAGTTGACCAAAAAATGAAAATTCTGTCATTAATTCTGTCATTAAAGGAGAAGTCCACTTCCAAAACAAAGATTTACATATAATGTACTCACCACTTTCTTTCTTCAGTCATAAAGAAATCGTTTTTTGAGGAAAACATTTCTGCATTTTTCTCCATATAATGTACTGATATGGTGCCCCGAGTTTGAACTTCCAAATGCAGTTTAAATGCGGCTTCAAATAATCCCAAATGCGTTTGTAAAAGGGTCTTATCTAGTGAAACGATCGGTTATTTTCATTAAAAAAATACAATTTAAATACTTTTTAATCTCAAATGCTCGTCTTGCCTTTCTCTCCCTGAACTCTGTGTATTCCGGCTCTAGACAGTTAGGGTATGTCGAAAAACTCCAATTGTATTTTCTCCCTCAACTTCAAAAGTCATTTCAAAATCATCCTACATCACTGCAAAAGTTCCTACCCAGTCTTTGCAAAGTGAACATGCAAAGAAGATCAAACACCCTTAAAAAAGGTAAAACAGCGACATAAGATGATTTTAAAGTTGAGGGAGAACATGAGATGGGAGTTTTTCGACATACCCTAACTGTCAAGAACCGGAACAAAAACAGTCCAGGCAGAGTAAGACAAGACGAGCCTTTGACATTAAAAGGTATATAAATTGTATTATTTTTATTAAAATAACCGATCGTTACGCTAGATAAGACCCTTCTTTCTCGGCTGGAATCGTTTACAACCACATCTGGGATCGTTTGAAGCCGCATTTCACTGCATTTTGGAAGTTCAAACTCGGGGCACCATATCAGTCCATTATATGGAGAAACATCCTGAAATGTTTTCCTCAAAAAAACCCTAATTTCTTTACGACTGAAGAAAGAAAGACATGAACATCTTGAATGACAAGGGGCTGAGTAAATTATTTGTAAATTGTTGTTCTGGAAGTGGACTTCTCCTTTAACGCTGATTCCGGTTTCAGCAGCACCACAAAATTAAGGTTGAACCACTGATGTCTCATGGACTATTTTAAAGATGCCTTTCTAGGCCTTTAATGAGTCAGTTGTGTTGTGTCTATGCAGGGTCAGAAAGCTCTTGGATTTGGATAAAATATCTTAATTTGTGTTCTGAAGATGAACAAAGTCCTTCAGGTTTAAAACAACATGAGGGTGAACAGAATGACAGAATTTTCATTTTTGGATGAACTGTCCCTTTAAGCAAGCAGAACACTAATGCATTGCAAATGCTAAATTAGCAAACTGATACATGCTGAGGGAAAGGACACAAGCTTAAACTATCTTACTTGTAATAAGTAGACGACAGTGACAACTTCTCTACCGTTACGCTGGCAGGGTTGAAGGATCCACGCGCTGGGTAGAATCTCACCACGAATAGTGTCCATACTTGGACGTGGCAATGTCTCCTCGAATACAGACTGCATGGCCAGCACCCACATATCATCCTGAAGAAATGAGAATGCATCAAAATGAATGTGTGATTAAGGTACTTTTGGATAAAGCTAATCACACAGAATAGAGTACACAGAATACCTGTTTAGATTCTGTACTGAGGCAGCAGAAGTCCCGTGGCTGTTTAAGCTGGCAGTTGGACACGTCCGTCAAAAGATAGACTGATGGGAGAGAAAGACAGAACAAAGCAATACAATTAGTGAAGGTAAATTTTGCTTTTGTCTGCACTTGAAAGTAAGTTACACTTTTACTGTACTTCTCTTACCTACTAAGCCTGGCATCGATGAGTTAGACATTTTGTGTCTAAAAAACAGCACGAATGGGGAAAAAAATGTGATCTATAGAAATCAATGTGTTCGTAATTTATCAGTGCTACTGCAGGCTTTCTACAGGTTTTATATAGGCAAATTTAAGAATTTTTAGAACTTTAAGACTTTTTTTTGGTTTGGTGATAGTTGTTTGGTAATAGTCCTGAACTGAGGGACTCCTATGCAACTATTAAAGAAGGTTCAAACGCTCACTGATGCTTCAGAAGAAAACAATGCATCAAGAGCTGGGGGGTGAAAACTTTTGGAATTTGAAGATCAGGGTAAATTTAACTTATTTTGTCTTCTGGGAAACATGTAAGTATCTTCTATAGCTTTGGAAGGGCAGTACTAAATGAAAAAATATGATATTTAGGCAAAGTAAAAAAAAAAATCTACACATCTTCATTCTGTTCAAAAGTTTTCACCCCCCAGCTCTTAATGCATCGTTTTTCCTTCTTGAGCATCAGTGAGCATTTGAACCTTCTGTAATAGTTGCGTATGAGTCTGTCAGTTGTCCTCAGTGTGAAAAGATGGATGTCAAAATCGTACAGTCATTGTTGGAAAGGGTTCAAATACACAAAAATGCTAAAAAAAAAAAATAATTTGTGGGACCTGAAGGATTTTTCTGAAGAACAGCATGCAGTTTAACTGTTCAGGACAAACAAGGGACTCATGAACAACTATCACTAAACAAAAAAAAAAAACAGCTGTGGATCATTCAGGTACAACACAGTATTAAGAATCAAGCATATGTAAACTTCTGAACAGTGCCATTTTTATAAATTAAACTATTATTTTTCTCTTGCGGACTATATGTAAACATCTTTTATGTGAAATTTCTTATCCAGGTCAGTGCTAAATAAAAAAAATAACATGCATTTTGTATGATCCCTCTTATTTTGGTAAAACAATTAACATATTGCAGATTCTGCAAGGCGTATGTAAACCTTTGACCTTAACTGTAACTCCTAGGATTGCTTAAGGGTGAGTAAATCATGGGGTAATTTCCATTTCTGGGTGAACTATTCCTTTAATGCCATAACATAATGAATCTTTTTAGGCCTTAATTTGTGGAAAGGCCAGTTAAGACTTACAGGAACCTTGCACTGGTTCTTCAGTGCATGAGAGCCTTTAGAGCAGTCACATTGTAGGGGTACAACCCTAATTTTCTGATTCATCACAAAGACCATTAATTCACCGTCAGTAAGCATGTCACACTAGACGATCAAAGACTCAAGATTTTACCCAACAGAAATGCTATATCCAATCCAGGAAGTTTCTCTCAAATGGCAAAACTGTATAGTGTGAGCTTTACCTAGTTGCGTGCTTTGGTCCAATGGTCGTGTCCAGGCAGATTTAATAGACTCGTGGTAGAGGTGAGTCTTTGAGTGATCTCGAACTATAGTCCACAGACTGGCCAAAGGTCTCTCCAGCTCTACTGCTCCGAGAAACCCATGAGCTGAGGGTCTGGAAGTAGCCTTGTGAAAGACCTGAACGCCTCTCTCCACACCTTGATGCCTGGCGGGAAATGAAACGTGAGCACAGAATACATTTAAGAGGTTTATACATGCACAATATGCATATAAGTGTACCTCCAACCAGCAGCCACCTTCCCAGCCAGCAGATTCCTCACATCTCCACCAGAAGCCAGATATACCTAAACAGACAAGCAAGTCCATGAAGCATTTGACATGCTCTTGCATATTTTGAAATGTGAGTTGCAGTAGCATACTTCTGAAATAGCACTGGCGAGGGTACATTCGGCGATATCCTGATATGAAGTTGATATAGAAGAAGGGGAGCCGAAGGAGAGAGTGCGTTGTCGAGCAAAGGGAGGAGATGATGGAGTGGACGAAGACTCAGGCTCATATCCAGTGACCGATGTCTCTAGGCTGACATCTACAGAGAATAGGAGATATGATTAAGTAAGTAGATTTGAAGCATAGCCCTTGGGTTTCCAATTGTTAATGGGTTATCGCTCACCCTGGACTGACAGCCATCTGCGCTGGGCTTTTGAAGTCTGCAACGGGATCACCGGAGGCCTAGTCCTTATTTTGAATTCTGACACTCCGTTCACCTGAGAAATGAGGTGAAGAGCTTGAAAAATAGTATTTTAAGTTAAAATAACACTGAAGCATGTTCAACCTTTTAGTGTTTTCTTACCTGTATTAATGGTGAGGTAATGTCTTTCAGTAAGGCGGTATTGCTGCTGTTGTACCCTGAAGTGGGCCCTGAGGAAAGACTCAGGTTGGAACCACTACATAAGGTACTGTTACTAACGCGTGTGCGAAACCGCAGGTCATCCTACATAAGGGAAAGAAGGAAAGAAATTATGAAGCTATTTTAAAACAGCAAATCATTCTTGATTCTTATGAATAGGATTTAAACACAAAGCCTTACTGACCTTTACTGCCTGCGAGAGAGCTTGCTGCTGTAGTCGTCTCTTCTCCTGTTCGGTCCTCTCACGGAGTCGGTCTCGTGCACGTGCGATCTCCGCTCTCGCCTCCTCGCGTGCTCGGCTGTAGTCGCGCAAGAGAATCTCAATGTCAGATGGACACTGACCCTCCCTCCTTGGTGGATCAGGAACTCTGGGGAAGAGCATCTGGTTCAGTATATAAAATGATAGAATATTACAAAGAAATATAACCTTTGAAATGTAACTTCCAAATCACCTGCTGGTTTCGACAATCTCTTGTCTGAGCTGTTGCAGATATTCCCTGCGTCTGCTTGGCAGGTCTGAAACTCTTTGAGATGGTTCCTCGTAATTTACAGGGATCCGATGCTTACCGGGACTGAGGCTCCGAGCCCGACGGCACATCTGGAGACGGGCTTCTCTCTCTTTTCTTAAACTTTCAATGCTCTTCCTGTGCCTAATGATAGAATGGAATTTCCGTTTATTACAAGATCTGAATACTAAGGATGCTTTCACGCTTGGATTGCCCTGGGTGCACACCATAAGTCCTAGTGTGAAAGCACCTTAAATATATTTAGATATATTCTGACTTTTTTTCTGGCAAATGCGAGTTTGTATCTCGCAGTTCTGACTTCTTTCTCAACTCAAAATTGCAAGTTTGTCTCACAATTCTGATTCTTTTTCTTGTCAGAATTGCATGATATAAACTTAAAATTGCAAGATATAAACTCACAATTCTGACTTTCTTCTCAGAAATGCGTGATATAAACTCACATTTGCAAGCCACATTTTTTTATTTCGCAAATGTGAGTTTGTATCTCGCAATTCTGACTTTTTACTCGCAAATGCAAGTTATAGTCAGAATTGCAAGATATAAACTCACATTTCTGACTTTTTCTCAAAATTGCGTGATATAAACTCGCAATTGAAAGAAATAGTTAGAACTGCGCAATGTAAACTCGCAACTGCAAGTGAATTTTTTTCGCAAATGCGGGTTTGTATCTTGCAATTCTGACTTTTTTCTCGCAATTGCAAGTTTACATATTGTAGTTCTAACTTTTTTTGCAATTGTGAGTTATAAAGTCAGAATTGCAAGATATAAACTCTTAGTTCTGACTTTTTCTCAAAATTGCGTGATAAGCAATTGCGAGTTATATTTTTTCTCTGTATTTGCAATTCTTTGAGTTTGTACCTCGCAATTCTGACTTCCTTTCTCAGAATTGAGAGTTTATGTATCAAAATTCAGACTTTTTTTTCACACAATTCTTACTTTTCTCAGAATTGTTAGATATAAACTCGCAATTGTGAGTTATAAAGCCCAATTTTGAGGGGAAAAAGACTAATATGTTCTTAACTTGCAATTGTGTTAGAAATTCTAACTCAATTCTGAGAAAAAAAGTCCAATTTACGAATTTATATCTCGCAATTCTGACTTTGTAACTCGCAATTACAAGTTTATATTATGCAATTTTGACACAATTTCTTAGAATTGCAAGTTTATATCTCACAAGTCTGACTTTATAACCCACAATTGCAAGCTTATGTCTCACAATTCTGAGAGAAAGGTTAGAATTGCAAGTTTGTATAATGCAATTCAGAGAAAAAGTCAGAATTGTGAGACAAGAAGTTGCAATTACCTTTATTTCTTATTCAGTGGCGGAAACAGGCTTCCATACTAAATGTCAGTTTCCAAAGAAAAAAAACTTCAAACATGCACAACTTTGTAATACTTAAAATATGTAATCACAGATTCTACAGACCTGTTAAGGAGCTCCTGTTTGTTCCAGGCTGAAGATGCCTCTTTAGTACCAGTCTTGAGAATTTTAAGCAAAGTGTCTGTTTCTCCTTGGCCGTAGTGCAGCTTGGCCTCTGTGAGTTCAACAGTTAGCTGATGAGGGCTCATATCCATATGTACAGAGGCTAAAACTCGCTCACGTTCTTTCCTCAGCTTCTCGATTTCTTGTGCTCTCCTGTCCGTTTTCTCTGGTGGCTCTTGCCAGCAACTGGGGCTGAGCTTTGTGAAGTGCTGTCCAGTTGGTCTGTGTATTTTACTAAGTGTTGATGGTGGCTGCTGATTGATGCCAGACCAGTTAGTAAACTTGTTGTGCATAGGCAGATCATCAGGCATCCAGTGATGTTCTTTGAGCATGCTAGTCTCTGCCAGAGGATTGATGCTGACCAGAACATCTGTGTTGCACTCGCTTGGCACCAGAGACATCACGTCATCTTCCTGCTGTTGCACAGAACTTTGATTTGAATGACCCCAGCGTTTCATTATATACTCAGATGACCTGTGACTCACAGCTGACAAATGATGGTTTCTGTCTAAGGTTTCCATTTTAGATTGTCTGGCAATATCTGAAGATGATGCAAGTTGGACACCAGTGGTACTGCTTGGAGGTGAGAGAGACATTCTTTGTGGCTGAGAATGGGAACGCTTAATAGTGAGTTTATTTATTACCCTGTCTTCAACTTCATGAGAGTATTCATTTCTCTCATTTTTCATGCAGTTGCTGCTGGGACAGATGCCATTTGAGAAGTCATCAGATGGACCAGGATATGGACAACTAAGGTCACTCAGGTTTTCGTAGGTCACAGGTGACACTGATGTTGATGCTGTTTTATGACCTTTCAATGGGACGTTGTATATATTTGAGTGCTTTTTCTCCTGTCCCTCGGTTTTATGGTTTGTTAAACCCTGGGTTGTTTGTCTTTGCTGGGTGTATCTTGCAGCTTTCACCGTAAGGATAGGGGAGCATGCACGATCCATGAGCATAATTTGTTTATTAAAGCAATTCCTTAGGTCTACACTTCTGTGAAGAGTCTGCTTCTCCTCTTGCTTCATATAAGAGCGTTTTGCTCCAAGGTAGCTGGTTGAAGACTTCCCACTGGAATTATCTACTGTGTTACCTTTAAATGCTTCCAAACTGGGAGCATCCTGATTTGGCACAATAGTCTCTAATGAAAGAACCTTTTGGTGGGGAATCAGAAAATTTTGACTCTCAGTGACCTTTGAACTTTTTGGACGTAAATCAGGAAGGCTTATAATTCTATCAAAGACCTGTTCACTTTCAGATTTATTCTTTAAAATCTTTGTATTACCATCAAGCTGGGACACATTACAAATATCTGAGCCGATGACTTTAACAATCACATTTACTTCATGGGCCGCAGCGTTCTTCGACATTGGAGCATTCTCTGTCTGGATTCCAATGTCCAGTGAAGTTTGTGTAGAACAGTCCCTCTTGTAAATACTTCCAGGTGAAACCTGGAAACATTGTTTAGGATGGTCATATTTTGGTGGCTTTTCCCCATTTCGCATACACTGTATATTCCCCAGAAGATCAGAGGTGTTGTGTATCAGGTCAGACAGATGTTCAGACATGTTTTGTAGACTTGTCCATGTGGTTGGGGTAACTTTTCCTGGTTTAGACACTGGTGTCTGGGTGCTGCTTCTTCTATGACGGCTCTTTCTTTTAAGATCCTTATTGACCTCAATGGTTTGTGTGGCATGATCACACCTGCTTGGTCTCGGACGTTCCTGAGATTCATACTCAGAGGAGTAGACCAGCACTATTTCGTCAACCTGACCAGAACTGTGGCGTAACTCTTTTGAGGCACCATTGTAGGAGTCACATTTCAAAGCTGTTAGGGTCTGCTTATTTGAACCACTAGAAGAATAAGAAGCTGCCTTCAGCTGAGGTTCAGAAGAAATTTGATCTCTTGAATATTCATTACTACTCAGTGTGCTA
Source organism: Labeo calbasu (assembly GCA_019740295.1). Taxonomy (NCBI): domain Eukaryota; kingdom Metazoa; phylum Chordata; class Actinopteri; order Cypriniformes; family Cyprinidae; genus Labeo; species Labeo calbasu. The sequence continues at coordinate 9,428 of JAHKKF010521576.1, forward strand.
GAGAGGCCTTTATGATTTACATAAGCACTCAAATGGGAACTGAAAGGGGAGTCCTGAATATTTAGGCCGTTGTCTACACTACAGCACCTTGTCATATTCTTGTTGGAACTATTGAGTGGAGAGTATTTGCAGGATATATTGGCGGCACTTCCAAAGGCTTGCTTTTTGTGGACTGTCGTGTTAGCCGCCATAGTAGTTCTTGAATGAATAAATGGGTTAATATCACTTGAAGCAAAATGCATTGCAGAATCTCTTGTCTGTGAGACAGTCTCCTCAATTGGCTGTGCATGGTCTTCCACACAAACAGAAATATCATCCGTTGAGTCAGTCATCTCTATTATCTGCATTTCTTCAGTAGAACTGTGATCTCGTTGTTTTTCAATTGGCTCAATCTTAGCTTCGCTATGTAAGGTGACTCCAGTCATCGATGTTGGCGTACCAGTGCAAGGCTGCTGGGTGTATCTCTGTCCTGGTTGTGAATCTAATGACCTTGTACTAATTGCAGAAGGTGAAGGAATGCTTTGTTCATCAAGTGGAGGACTTTTGTATTTGCTAAGAGCAATTTGACTGGTAGGAAGCAGAGTTGCCTGAGAAGCAGGTTTGGTGCGAGATGCGTGACTTTTGGTTATGGTACTTTCATCGAAAGATACTTCTGGTGCAGAATCAGTGGATGAACTTGGAGGGGCTATAAAGTGAGCCTTTCTGTATCGCTTTTGTTTTCCTTTTCGTCTTTCATCATTACCATTGCCAACAAAATGTTTTGGATCATCCGCTGCTGTGACATGTTCTCCTCGGTCTGCAGATTTACATCTGTTACTATAACGTTCCTTTGTATTTTGACTGCAATGAGTCTGTTTTGCATTGTGAAACACCTCAACGGATTTATCAGGCTCTCTTCTTTGCATACAAGTTGACTGGGGATTTTTAGGCATATTTGGCTCTTGATTTTTCAGTGGTTGATTATCACAACTTTGCATTCCTTTAATGCTGCCATCATTATACTGAGGTGTAACAATCATTTCCAACTGATTACTTGTGTAGATTGACTGATTCTCTGATTGTGCACTCTTGTCGATCTTTCCAGTATCACAATTTTTAAGCAAGCTGTTCATTTGTGGTCTTTTTGGTGCCTGGCCTAAATCTAGAATAGTGACATCTTTTCTTAAATCTTCAGAGTAACCGTTGTGTATTTGCTCTACATGTCTTTCTTTATCTTGATCACAATTACTACTGATAGTAGCAGTTTCCAAGGAACGTTTAACACAAGTTTTATCTCGGTTTGCACAACCATTATATTTTCCTGGACCAAATTCATAAAATGCAAGATTGCTTAAAGGCCGGGCTTCTGGAGTTGGGTAACTGCCTTCCACTGTTGAGTGGTAATCTTCCATACTTGATTTTGAAGAGTTATTTGAACATGCCTTTTTATTTTTTTGTGCTTCCATGGTTTGCTGAAATGCATCAGCCACATCTTTGGATTGCACACCTGAGACAAAACGTTTCATTGTTGCTTCGGTGGACAATGACACCTGAGAGATGTTACATTTACTGAACTTTACAGGAGTTGAGATCTTCATAGGACATTTTTCACTTGATGAGCATGAAGTTTCATTCAAAAGTCTTGAATGTTCATGTGATGTTAATTGTTTATCATCATAACTGTGCATTCCCATAGAGCTCAGTCCACTTTCATTTTGTTTTGATTTGTTGTCGACTACCTGTGCATTCTGGAGGATGCACAGATTAACTTTCTGAACTTTATCCAAGCCATTTGTTAGCTTCAGAGATGAAGTATCTTGCGCATACATGCAGGGAAGCTGTGGTTTTAATACAGTGGCTCTACCTTTCTCCAAAACCCTTTCACTGACACAATCTTTCCTTTGAACAGGGTTTGAAGCATCGCCATAATCCTTTCTTAGTTTGGTGCAGACAATAATGTTCTCTTTTGATGTATTCACATCAATAATAGTTTCTTTAACACACGACAACACTGATTCACTTGTTTTTAGTTTATCTGTGCTCTGTTCCTCTATAGTGCAGTATAGTACTGATTCCATGTTATCAATGACATAGCCACATTTTGGATTTTCTTGTCCAACTTTGCTTTCTTCCTTCCCTACAATATGCTCTTCTGTGCAAACAGAGTTCAAGACTGCATGTTCCTTCAAAGTCAAAGAATGTCTTGATTCAATTTGTGAATCACTGTTCTCTGATTTTGACATACATGGGAAAGGATGGGAACTATTACTCTCACCATGTCCAGTCTGAGTACTTTTGTAATCAAATTCATGTTTGTTTGCTTTGGACTTCAAATCATCAAGTTTAGCTAAAGAAGCGTTTTCTTTCTTTGTGTTTGACTCTTGCTTTTCTCTGTAGTCTTCTCTTAGAGACATAAAATGTTCTTTCACCACCTCTGATATTTTAGCATTAATTGCAGAGTCGCTCATCTGAAAATATCGGTTATTGGCCTTTCTCTCCACAATCTGGTCTGCATCTTTTCTATCCTCTTTAATGTTGTCAATAATGTGTTTTATCTCTGGACTTTTAGAGGATTTCAGGGTAGCACAATTTGTTTGTGTCAGCCCACCATCCCATACACTACTGTCATTTCTGAAAGTATTAATGTGATCTTTGCCGATTAATGTTTTATGATCATTCTTGGCTTCCTTCTCGTCTAGGTCTTGATCAGAGCTTTCCATCGTACTATGTGTTAGCCAGTTTTCTAAAAGAGATCTATTTTTTACAGATTCTGCATTGATGGTTGAACAAGCAGATGACTGTTCCTGATCCATATTTAAAAATGCTGTCTCAGTGTCTGAAACATCTTCATCACTTTTCTTTGGAAGCTTCATATTTCTCACAAAGTCATTCATTTTGCATGTTCCACTGACTGGTTCATTCCCTAACTTTACACCAAAGTGTTCGCCATCTCTGCCAAATCTATTAACTACATCATGCTTCTCTGATTCTTCGATTGTCAATGCATAATCATTGGTATCTGTTGCGCAAGCCATTGCTATGCACTGTTTTGTATAGAAATACTTTTTTTCTTCATCACAGTGTCCAGTGGTTTTGCCATTGTCAGTGCTTGGATTGCTGTGTGATGCTTTAGACTTCTTAACTTCTGGATCTTCTGCATTTTCACATGTTGAAACATGAAAACCTGTTGTCAGGTTTAAGTTCCTTAGAGAACAATCCTCATGGTACACTGGGTATGATGATGGCTCCTCTCTAACATGTAAATTTTCCCTACTAGAGTTAACTGGGAAGCAACTGGTACTTGTTGAGATCTGACCATCTTCGGAACAAGAGTTGATCAGCATCGTTTTAGTCATGGTGGGATTCAGTAGTTCACGTTGAGTGGTTGGTTTGTTTGGGTCTGCTACCCCACCTAAATTGGTATCTGTAGAGTCATGGTACATTGGGTATGATGATGGCTCC
>JAHKKF010521578.1:0-10689 GCA_019740295.1 Labeo calbasu
GATAGAAAGCTGCTGTATGTCATTTTTAATGACACATTTGTACAATGACTAATTTGAGCACAATGCTTGTAGAGCAGAATAGGAAGGCTGTGGAGCTGCTGTCGCGTGTGGATTTGGTGCTACTGCTTGTCAATAATGATTGAACTAGTCGGTGGTTCGTGCTGATGCAGCGGATGCCACAGTTATTGTCTGTAAAAACACTCAAATATGATTTCGACAAGGCGAAAACAAGGCATGCAAGAAACAGTGTCCCGCTGATGTGGTTTACACCACAGACCTCAATATACTGTTATTTCAAATAAAACATTTTATGAGCAAGCATTTAAACAAGTCTGTTAATTAAAACTCTGCTGTAACTTTCTGTTCAACACATGTGCTTTGTGTATTTTGATTTTCTTGTTTCGTTTCACCAGCTTGTCTTTGAACGTGCAAGCAGATCAGGTCAAGACTTGAGCAATCCTAGAAGTCTTTTTATGATAACAACTACCATCAGTTAACAATCCTCATTCTTCTTTTCAGTAACAACATGAAAGAAAACACGTCTATGTGAGAATAGCATTTAAGCACATGATTTAGTTTACTACAGCCGGTCTTAGTTCTCTTTGTGTGCTTTAATCGTACCTTATCCTTGTCAGAACCTAAGGGTAATCAAATGTTCTGCCTGGAACAAAAGGGCATCTGGCTCTCTGCATTCAACACACATCTGCTCCGGCTGGAAAGGTTTTCATGAGACCTTTACCTACCTTGAATAAATACTGTGATTGGCCAGATTAGCTTTGGCAGTTTAATAAAGCAAAAGAGTTGTTTTGTTTTGTGTAATATGGCGTAGAAATTGTCATAATATTGGCCAATATGTATGGAAGCTCATTTCCACCACTGACTTTTTCCTCAGAATTGCAAATTTGTATCTATAATTCTGACTTTTTTTGTTGCAGTTGCGAGCTTACATCTTGTAATTCTTTTTTCTCAGAATTGTGAGATATAAACTCACAATTCCAAGTGTGGGTGTTTAAATATTTTCTCAACTGTGAATGTCTCACAATTCTGACTTTATAACTCGCAATTCTAACTTAATAACTTGCAATTGTTATATAGCAAGTGTACTTGCAAGTGTTGTAAAGTCAGAATTGCGAGGTATAAGCTCACAATTCTGAGAAAAAAAGAAATTTTGTTAAATCTCACAATTCTGATTTTATAGCTCACAATTGAAAGTTTATATTTCAAAATTCTTAGAAAAAACTGCAAGTTTACATCTTACAATTCTGACTTTATAAGTGACAATTCTGATTTAATAACTTGCAATTGTTATATAAGTGTTATAAAGTCTCAACTCACAATTCTGAGGAAAAAAGTCAATTGTGATATAGTGAATTTAAATCCCACAATTCTGACTTAATAACTCTCAATTGCAGGTTTAGATCACGCAATTCTGAGAAAAGTCACTATTACAAGTGTATATCTTAAAATTCTGAGTAAAAAAAAAAGATGTAAACTCGCAGTTGCAAGAAAAAAGTCAGAAATGTAAGAAATAGGCTCTATTGATCTATTAAAAATCTGTTTTTTATTTTGTTTTGTGTAAGATTACAATGTTATTGTTTACATGCACAAGTGCTGTTTTCTTTATGTATATATCATGATAAACAAATCAGTGACAATAAAGCATTTTCTGTAAATGCTTCACATTTAAAGCCAACCTAAAACAGCATTCACAAGTTATAAATGCCAAATAAGAAAAACAATAATTAATTCAATACTATTTTCTGTATAAGCAAAGATAATGTCAATATCAATATATATTCACTACTGATGTTTTAAACACTAATATTGGCCAGTATGGTGTCAATATATATAAAAAAGGCAAAAAAGGCTTGACTTGATCCATTAAAATAATTCACTATAAGACCAGGAACGTGTATTATGAAAGTAAATAGGGTTAATTTAGATTTCATGTTGACTTTAACTGGCTTCACTACCAGCGTTTAGCTTGTCTATTTTTCCCCCCACTCAGCAAGCCAGGAGTCTGATCCGACACCACAGTGTGAGATGTTCCTGCTTGTTCATGTAAAACGGGGGCAAACATTCCTTTCCCCCCTCTGTACCTCTCACACGGTGGTACAGAACTGCCAGGATCCTAGTCAAGATCATTTGAAATACTTCTTCAGGCATATTTTTGATATAAATCATTGTGCATTTTCAATCTCAGCTTCATTAAAAGTGGTTTTGGTTTTTTTTGCAGGCTGTATGCTGTGTTTCGGCCAATCCGCCTTCTTCCGTTTCAACCACCCCGAGGAGGCTTTCCGAATGAAAAGCATGATGCCTGAGGGAGGACAGACAGCTAGTGTGAAAAACTGGGCCCGCACAGGTAATGCAATATCCCACAGGAGAACACACCTCGTTTGTGGCATGAATTATCTAACGCTTACCACAACGCACTCAAAGGCTCACTGTTTAAAAACATCATTTGTGTGGAAAACACATTCCTGTAGAACCTCAAAACCTTATTTGTGTACTGTCTAAAATCACAATACAGAACAGTATGTCACATCTTTGACATATTACTCACTCTAATGCATTTAGATGTTTTTATGCGCCATGTGTAAAAAACTTGTGAAAGAACAATAATAAACAGATTCAGATTTACAAATGGCCCATTTATGCAGTTTCGCTCTTATAGGGTGTTGCCACATGCTTGAATGGCAAGGTTTGTTTTAGTAGCACAGGTAGCAGCTTTCAGCTGGACCTTACTGTATTTCCGTTTCTAACTGTTGGCAGTGCAGGCCTGCCTGGATCCCGAGTTGCACCATGCAACTTTTATGAGGAGCTCATTCCTGTGGGTCTCCTGACAGAGCGTTCTACATCTTCCACTCCCACTCACAGTGCTACACAGCAGCCAATGTTTAAACAGAGCATTTACAATATGTATTGAGCTGTTTTTTTGACTTTTCCTGTTGTGTGGCAGAAAAGGACAAGTATAGAATATAAACACAGCTGGTGCAGTGTATTTCCTGAGATGGTCATAAATCCTCTCCACCATGAGACATTCTTTTTGCAAACAACAAACTGCATTCCTGTTCTCTATTTATTTTTCTTATTTTCCCAGTGTCTAAATTATACCTATAGCTAAAGGATAGTTTTCCAGAATCTATAAATCAGTTTGTAATCAAACATCAGATGATATCAAATATAAGCACATGGACAGCTTTATACTTACCTTGTAAGATCTTGGTGTGCGAAAGTTTGTGAACCCCTTGCAGAATCTGTGAAAAGGTGAATAATTTTGACAAAATAAGAGAGATCATACAAAATGCATGTTTTTTTTTTTTTTATTTAGTACTGTTCTGATTAAGGTATTTTGCATAAATGATGTTTACATAGTCCACAAGACCAAAACATAGCTAAAATTATTAAAATGACCCCCATTAAAGTTTTGGAACCCTTGGTTTTTAATTCTGTGTGTGGTTAACTGGATGATCTACAACTGTTTCTTGTTTTGTGATGGTTGTTCATGAGTCCCTTGTTTGTTCTGAACAGTTAAACTGAGCACTGTTCTTCAGGAAAATCCTCCAGGTCCTGCAGATTCTTCCATTTTCTGGTATTTTTTGCATATTTGAACCCTTTCCAGCAGTGACTGTATGGTTTTGAGATCCATCTTTTTAAACTGAGGACAACTGAGGGACTCAGACACAACTATGAACAAAGGTTCAAACATTCACCGATGCTCCAGAAGGAAACACGATGCATTAAGAGCCGGGGGGTGAAAACTTTTTGAATTTGACGATCAAAGTAAATTGTACTTAATTTGTCTTCTGGGAAACATGCAGGTATCTTCTGTTGCTTTCGAAGGGCAGTGCTAAATGGGGAAAAAAAAGATATTCCAACCAAATAAGACAAATTTGGACATCTTCATCTTGTTCAAAAGTTTTCACCCCCCGGCTCTTAATGCATCGTGTTTCCTTCTGGAGCATTGGTGAATGTTTGAACCTTTTTTTAATAGTTGTGTTTGAGTCCCTCAGTTGTCCTCAGTGTGAAAAGATGGACCTCAAAATCATACAGTCACGGCTGGAAAGGGTTAAAATATGCAAAAGATGCTGGAAAACGAAAGAATCTTCAGGACCTGGAGGATTTTTCTAAAGAACAGTGCTCAGTTTAACTGTTCAGAACAAACAAGGATCTCATGAACAACCATCACAAAATAAAAAAAAACAGTCGGAGATCATTCAGGTAACCACATACATAATCAAACTTTTGAAGGAGGTTATTTTAACAATTTCAGCTTTTTTTTTTTTTTGTCTTGTGAGCTATATGTAAACATCTCTTATGTAAAATATCTTACTCAGGACAGTACTAAATAAAAAATAACATGCATTTAGTATAATCTTTCTTATTTTGTTAAAATTATTCACATTTTCACAGATTCTGCAAGGGGTTCCCAAACTTTCGCATGGCACTGTATATAAAGCTGTCTGTGTGCTTTTGGCAACTGATATTTGTTTATAGACTGATTTATAGAGGAAAAGAACCCCCCTTCACACGTTCTCTGTGCCAGTGCTATTTCCTCATCTGTCTCTCTTCCAGTCCAGACAGCTTTGTTGGCCATGCTCTGCTTATTTAAAGTTGAGGGGTATCTTTTACATTATCTATATTTATCTCACCACCCAACCTGCTCTCCAATCCCCTTCTCACTGTTCCTCTCATATTCTCCCAATATCCGGCAGCCTCGTTCCCACAGGGCAGGTCTGCTCGATGTTCTTGATGATATTTCTGTATTACTGACAACAGCGTCTTTCTACATTATCCCTTTTATTACTTTGCGATTGAACAAATAATATTATATTGTATTATATAAGCTAGTGTATATTACATATCATATAGAAATGGTCATATAAAGTATCTTGTGTGAGAATAAAAGAAACATTTTAATTTAAACCCACAGACACAGTGTCCATGTGACTGTTTCTTAAAAATGTGCACTGTCGCTTTAAGAATGTAAGCCCCGCCCCGTGCAGCCAGCAGTCAGTCACATCAGCACCGTGGACAGGGGAGGGAGGGGGACTCGGCGATGGTGTAGCGGCGCCAGGCTCACCAAGCCCGGCTGGAATATCTCATCTGCGGCGTTTATGTACTCCTGCCTGGGTACCGTGTGGCCGGTACAGCTGGCCTAGCTCAAGAACCGATATGCGGGAGCCGTAGTTTTGAAACTGAGCTCGGTTATAAACCAAACGCAGCGGCTTAGCGTTTCCACAGGCGTGTTCTCATCTGTAAGTACCGATCGTTACAGAGGCTGTGTATGTGTCAGATCGGCATACGGACGTAGTGTATGTAGCATATGTATCCTTTTATAGTCGTGACTTGTCAAGTTGACACGTATCATTTTGTCACATGGAAGATTTAATTTATTAACCTATGATTATAAGCAATGTCTGTGTGCTTTCTTGAAACCGTTTCAATGGGTTTTAAATGGAAAATTGAGCTAGAGGCATCGTCAGCTGCTCTGACTTATTTCTAAACCACGACGACTATAAAAAATAATAAATAACAACACTTGGAACGGGGGTTGTGTTTTATGCATTATTTGTGAGAATTTTGAACAGAGAGAGAGTGTTTTGTAATCAAGAAAGACATATTTGTGGCATAGAAACGCAAACATTGAGCAGGCAAGAGCAAGATTGATCAAGTTTTGGATGTTGTGAAATCAGTTCTGTGACTCAGTCTCATACTGATAGACATAGCACATATCTATCTAATAAGTTTGATGCAATGTGAAATCGTTTACATCTGAAGTGTTATATGAAAAATAATAATTTTCTGATGAATTGATTGGGGAAAACTATAAAGTGGACCTTATTTTAAATATAGTGGATTAAACCAGAGGTTTTAAAACTTTTTGTGATGTCCCTTTCCTAAAACATAAAATCAGCTCTGTATTTCATGTAGGCTGTACAGGCCCATGTATACTTTGTGAGTACATAATTAGCATAATGTTATAAAACATCTTGTTCCCAAAACCAAAACTGGCTTTAGTATTGTAATTCTACTAAAAGGAAACCAAATGATTTTTGCTTTTTTATAAAGTTGATCTTTTCCCCCCTACTATTAGACTAAATGTCACATGTATAATCTTGATGACAAGTATTTTTGACAAAATATTATTTTGAGTTTAACTGAATTGCTTTTCACTGTACAAAATATTTCTAAAGCAAATTTGCAGAAAATACTACCATAATGTTACCTTACAGCCCCCTGGCTCCCACTTGCAGCCCCCCATGGTGTTTCCCGGACCCTGGTTTGAAAACCACTAGTTTAGATAATAACCATTTTTACTTTGTAGGTCTGTCTCAGCAGATGAACCATTTACATTGGAGATAGTCAGTTGCCTGACAGATAGATTGAATTACCAGCGGGGCTCTCTGTGATTTAGCTATACGGGCACATATTCATTTGACGTTTATCCTCTCAGGCTAGAGCCTGGCAGACTTTCTCTCTGAATTTCCATTTGGTAACCACTATTTCTGCTTAAGCATTCGTCTTCTGTGGGTTTGGCAGCAGTGTTAAACTTGGAGGCTGTTTAATGGGGCTAATGTATTAAATGCATCTCTGTAGTGCCAAAAGAGCTGCAGGTACTTGCATTAAAAGCTCAGGTGTAGTACTGAGGATAATAGTTGGGGTTAGGTGGGGTGAAGAAGCCAAATGCATCCACTTACTCGTAAGTGCTTTCCTGTTTTCCGTACTCTGCCCGGCTCATGTGGCTAGTGATGGGAATTCTGAATCACTGAGAATCAATTATTTCAAATGGTTTCAGTTAATCATCATGTAATTGTCATCACATGTCTCTAACTTCTTGACATGGCATCGAAGGTCAGGTATAGATATTCATAAGCACGTATGACAGGTTTAATGGGTTTTCTATGAAGTTTATTTATTATGTCACAGTTTAATTTGTTGCATGATTCAGCTCATAAAAAATTAAGTCATTTTGAAACTTAAATATCATTTGCATTTAAATGAAACAATAATGAAATTCATTTGAATTTATTAACTGATGCTTATGTAGAATGCTGTTGATTAAAAAACAACCACGATTTGTTTATTAATCAATTACTTCACCTTAGCTGTTCTAAGAGATATGGATTTTGATTTTTGTGCATGGCAAAGGCTTATAATTGTTATCTTTTCCTTCAGATTCTGAGAACCTGGTCAATGGGAACCACTCGTCGGGAGCACCCAAATCTCACTTGGTCTCCAACGAGAGAGTGCGCCCTGAGCACAGTGCCATCGTCAGTTCCATTGAGAAGGACCTCCAGGACATTATGGACTCATTAGTCATGGATGACCCTCAGCCCTCTTCCTCTGAGTCAAAGAAGCCCTCTGGTCAGCCCATCTCCCAATCTCCCCTGTCCCCCATGTTAAATGGAGGGGGGCGCTTCCTTCTCTCACCCCCAACGAGCCCTGGTGCTATGTCTGTGGGCTCTAGCTATGAGAATACCTCCCCTCCTTTCTCTCCTCTCTCATCCCCGTCAGCCGCCAGCAGTGGCAGCTACACCAGTCCTTCTCCGAGTGGTTGTCAGGACCAGCTTCACACGCTTCCTCCTGTGCCAGTGAGGTCTTCTAGTTACAATTACACCAGCCAGCCACCCATACCTCAGCCACGGACCACACTGCCCAGCTATTCCGGTGGCAACAGTGGGCCAAAGGTTCCTGAGAGTCCCAGACTCCAGCGAAAGGCTCTTTTAGAAGCACCGCCAAGCCCAAAGCCAAGTCGTAGGGGGTTGAACCAAGACAGCTCGGTGGCTAAAACCCCAGACAGCCCCATACAGACTCACATTCTGCCCTCAGTCTCCATCTCTACCGCTCCGACTGATCACCCATCTGTCAGTCGGATTCCAGTTCCAGGTAGCCCCAGACTGACCCCCAAATTCTCCACCGCATCCCCATCCTCCTCACCCTCTAGTCCTAGAACCAAAACTGCCATTGTTCTCCAGGATCGACCCTCAAGTCCTTTCCGGGAGCAGCCTCAGCCAGATCGCTCCTTGACCTCCAGCCCGCTATCCCCACCTTCGAGATCTTTCCAGCCCCCTTTGGACCCCATTGTCCACATCATTCAGGGTGGACCTCCACACCCGCATCCTCGCACTCTGCAGCCTCCAGAAAGTCCGCGGCTGGCCCGCAGGAACCTTGAAGGGAGTAGCATGAGGGAGCTTCCCCCTCTTAGCCCCTCAATAGCTCGCAGGGGGGTTCCTGTGCTCCCCGGGGCTCTTCCAGGGACACTGCGGACTCCAGAGAGTCCATCCCCAAGAATGATGCCAGAGAGTCCCAGACTCAGGCGGAAAGCAGGGTCTCCTACGGAGGAGCCATTCAGCCCTCGTGGGGTGCGTGCTCGTAGTCCTTCACCCACCTCCGGACTGATGGGGGAAGGCAGTGGACGGAAGGGCAGTTTTGGAAACTCGCTCTCTTCTGCGTTTAGCTTGGGTTCCTTGCCTGGGTCATCGCCCCGATCCAGTCCCAGGAGCCACAGAAAGATGTCAGCGGGCCACAGGGACCTCCGGATGCCTCACCCAGGCATGAGGGAGCGCAAAAATAGCATCACAGAGATCAGCGACAACGAGGATGACCTTCTGGAGTACCACCGGCGCCAAAGAGAAGAACGACTCAGAGAGCAAGAAATGGAAAGGCTGGTGAGTAAGATACAAGCAAAATATCAAACCAAGTGGGATTTATGAGAAAACAGCCTTCATATATCCACTATAATCGCCCTCGAGACCAAAGTAGAGTGCTGTTAGCTTTGAGGAAAGATCTAGTGTCATTTGTTTGCAGATGCCCACTTGAAAGCCACATCATAGTATAAAGAATCCTTCTGAGAAATACTCCCTGTCTCTGTTTGTACATGTCACGTAGAGTGCTGCCTCTGCATGTCTTCCGATGATATGTAAATTGCAAGTTTCTACAGTTAATATTTTCCAAAAAGGCTTCTCAGTGTACACCGATGGCTGAATGTAATCTTAACACACCTAGCAAGCATTAGCAATTGTGCTTTTGGTGAGTATGCAGGACATTTGGAGGAAATGCTACTACACGTCTCAGGCAGAACTGACACACTGACTAATCCGCTGTCGTGCTGAGGCAGAGGGCTCTGATTTTACCATGGCAACCCCATTGTTTGTTGTCTCTTTTACTGAGAGGTGGGAGGGAACAGTAGACATCTTGGTCCAGTTTGCAGCCCAGAATGAAGCCACTGAGACAAAGGGCCCTGTGAAGTTTTATATGTGTTTGTGTCTGAAACAGCTCTTGTCTGCTTCTCTTGTAATTACCCATTGTGGTTGTTTATTGCTTTCAGAAAAGGAGGTGATCTAATTGAGCGTACAGAGTTATGCTTCAATACTCCCAACAGAGCATATCTGTAATATGTTATACGCTAAGCATGTGCACTTCTAGTATGCTTTTTGCTGATAGAATAAATGCCGAAAGAATGAGCTTAACATGCCAATGACCTCATCCTCACAAAAAGGTTCAGTGCAAAATTAGACAAACAAGAAATGACCTTTGATTCAGACCTTGTTCTGAAGTATTTGGAAAATGTCAAGTGTAAATAGCAAAGTATGTTTGCTCGGTGAAGAAAGATCAGATGTTTTTTTGAAATTTCTTTAGCAAATGTGACTGTCAGCCATAGCATCACTCATTATCAGAACCGTCTGGCTTGTGAATTGGCTTTCACATAGGTATTTTGACATGGTCTGGTGGCTTCTGTGGTCCATTAACAGCACTCATCTGTTCACTCATTTCTGCAATTCCATACATCATTCGTCAAGCAAGTCTGGGTTTCATTAAAAACATCAGAGTATGATGCATCTGACATGCGGATCGGCCACGTTGAGCTCATTTGACTGCCCCTTGGCTCTTGCTGAGAAGAAGCAGGAGATTGCCTAGCATGACAAGCAGAAATGTGCTTCAGGGAGTGTTGGAGCAGGTTTTGATTTTTCTGGCAGCTGACTGTCATACAGAGGAGAGGTCAGGCAAAACATCACGTAACATGGTATAGCACAGAACGCATGGCTGCTGCAGGAATCAGGAAGGAGACAGAGGTGTTGACTGCAGTCTGGAGGCTAAATCTGAGCCGCAATGAGGCAAAGGTGGTGGATTTCAAATCGGATACTTATAAGGGGTCCTATGCTAAGCAACTGGCATTGAGATGAATGCGATTCCTTATGGATAGGTTTTCAGGAATAGGGGTTTTACAGGTTTTTACTAGTAGTGACGTTTTGATATTTCAGGCATACAAATTTTATATATTGCTTAGGGCTGTCAAACGATTAATCGCGATTAATCGCATACAAAGTAAAAGTTTGTCTAACATATGTGTGTGTATTGTGTGTAATTAATATGCATTTATAAATACAAACACATTAATGTATATACTTTTATTTTGTATGCGATTAATCGCGATTAATCGTTTGACAGCCCTACTTTATATATTTTATATTTTACTTGTTGTAGCTTATCCACGCTGCAGGTTTGGAGAATTGCTAATTAACTCCACTGTTTTGGTCCATGGTTTGCCTGAAACTGATTTGTTTTGTGCTGAATATTCTTGGGTGTTGAAATTTTGGTGCATCAATACTTTTAAATCAAGTACTATATCAATACTTTTAATAAAATCTTCAGTATTTAGAGTTCTTTTACATAAGGGTTGGGTGT